>VOQZ01000269.1:0-80299 GCA_008079305.1 Phytophthora palmivora | reverse complement strand
CCGTCTCGCCATGGAACTGGTTGAGTGGGCCACTGTGACTGCCAGGTTACAGGTTAACCGACTCTCAGAAGTATGAAACAAGAAGACACAACAAGTCGAGAAGGAACCGATAGTGTATTACCTGACAAGGATGCTGACCTACAAGGACGACAGCTGATCATGCGCCTCCGGTGACCGGACTCCGAGTGACGCATAGTTCCAATGGTTCCAGCAGTGATGAGCCGCCGCAGTCCCGCTCTTACAGCAGAGACCGCCGCGCCCTCAAGTCTCGTCAACACACCGTCAGCCTTGTCGACGCCGTCGCTGTCTTCATTGCCACAATATAGAGTCTTCTGATAACACAAACGATCAAAGTCCGGACTCCCATGTCTGAAGATCGTAACAGCTCTCGAACTCGAATGACGGATGTGCCGGTTCCCAGTGTTATCGGGACCTCTGATGATCAGTCGTCTGGATTTCAGACCTCGCGTGGAAGCTCCACAGACTCGTCCTTGATGTCTGTGAGTCGAGGGGCGGCATCACACATGCCGCTGTCCGCAGAGGGTCTGGCTGGCGTTGATTGCCCAAGGCGCTGACGTCGGAGGAATGGTCCTCCGGAGAAGGTATGGGAATCCAAGTGACTCGAACGTTGTTTCCTGTGAAATCGGAGCCTGAAGACATCGACATGCTGGAGAGAAGCTGAGGTGTCAGATGTAAAGCCTGAAAACCAGGCGTTCGTCCATGAGCCTTCACAGGGTTTCAGACAACCAACGTCAGAGATTCCGCCTTCATCTGTTTCCAGCCGAAGTGCAAGCCATCGAAGCCACCGCCAGAGTGTGAAGAGTGAAGACCTTCGGAAACGCCGTCTCGACGCTTGAGTTCCATCGCGTCGAGTCGCACGAAGTCTGGAGCTCGAAGCTCTCAGAGATCAGGGCCTGCCCAGATCGAACTGAACGTCATGAGGCAACAGCAGGAGTGGCAGAGCCGGATGGAGCAAGCGCAGATGGAGTTCTTGGCCCGAAACGCTTGGAGTCCATGGAACGTGACCGCCGTCGGGAACAACGCGACTTGGAAGCAAGACGCGAGATCCAGACGCTCACCGACCGCTTGTTGGAGTCTGAAAACGCGAGACTGGAGGCGGAGAGACGTGCTGACGATGCTGAAGAACGGAGAAGTTTGGTATCGGAGAGTAAACCCAGAAGCCGCAGCGTGGCAGAGCTGGAGACGCTGAAATCAGATCTCTGGAGGTCGGAAAGCCAACGTCTGGAATCAGAGTTTGCTGATCGCTGGCGACAGCGAGAAGCCGAAGCCGAAGCCCAACATGCGCGCGCGACAGACGAGATGAAGCGAGACTGGATTTCCCAAATGAAGACCTTACAGCAGCGGATGAAAGATATGGAAGCTGAGCGCGACAGGGAGAAAGAGAGTTCTCAGAACATGCAACGCTTCCAAAGCCGGTCAGTTGAGAAACCTTCGAGCAACATTGTCCCAAGTTCAAGAGGCGCGAAGGGTCGGTCACCCTGATTTAGCAACTGCAACCTCGGTGTTAGACACTGAGGACCCTGAAGTTGCAACTAAGTATCCGGTATTCGGATCAGAAATCAGAAGTGAGGTTAGGGTTGAACCATGTCGCACCCACCGGCTCTCAGGACGGCTCCTCGAGAAGTTGCGACCTTCCAACAAACTGCCCCTGCGCGAAGCTCGGTGACGAAGCGAGTGAAGGCCGAGAGGAATGGCGCCGCCGCTACGACCACTACAGCAACCCACGTGACTCGAGTAGCCTCGGTGACGGAAGCCAAGGGGGACATCAGGCGTGCATCGACTCCACGACGAGATCCACCGCGGAAATCAGACGCTAGACGGTCTAATGGAGACCGAGAGGCGCCCCGCCGAGAGAAGCGCCGTGGTGAAGCACCAGACCCTGGTGGAGACTCTGAGGACTCGAGCTCAGAATCCGAAAGCTCGTCTTCAGACGACTCTGAGCTTGGTGAAGTGGTGAACCTGACAGCAGCGACACAAGCTCAAGCGGGAACTACACCCTTCTACGTTGAACCGTTCATGAACTCTAACAATCTCGGAGAATTCGATCCTAGAGCCACACTCAGGGAACGCATCCACTGGTGGGAGCGATTCACGAATATGGCGTCTCAAGGAGGGTGTCGACCAAGACACGCATTCAGGAGCTCAAGTTGAAGCTTCCGGTATCTGCGCGTGACTGGTTTAACCAGCTCCCCAAGAGTGTGTCCCGTGACTGGAGGGAGTTGTCGTCAGAGTTCAAGAAGCGTTACTGTAAGGCGCGGTCATCATATTCAGAGAGATATTTCACAATGGCTATGAAGGACTCTGAGACCCCGCTCGAATTCTTCTATCGACTCAACTCCGCCGCTGGGAAGGCCGACATCGACTTCAGAAAATCGTCCAAGCGTCTTGAGAAGCACGTGCTCCGTTTTATCACGAAGCTCAAGGATGCGCGCCTGAAAACTTCGCTACAAGGTCAGAGATTCCGACGTATTTCAGACTTGGAGTATGCTTTACAAGGATGAAGATGTCTGGCGAACAGGTGACCAAGATATGACTACCACCAAGGCTCGAGACTTCCGAGCAGACAATATTCCACGAGGACCGTTCAAGCCCAAGCGTGAACCGGACTTATGTCGTGAGAGACCCGGACTCTGAAGATTCTGATGATGATGACCACGAAAACCATAAGGGATCTTTAAAATCCGATCAGGATGCCAGAGACCAAACCGGTGATTCCAGATTTCAGATTGTGACTTCAGAGTCTACCCGTGATGGAGACACTGCACAGACTTCATCGAGTGCCTCGACAGCTCCGCCGAGCGCTAGTTGGACGCAGACCCTGACAAATGAAGTGTACCGAGTGATGGGTGACATGGGATGGCGTCCGCCGCCCCATTCCCCGTCTGGATCGTCAGGTCAGGGTTTTCATCAGAGACGTCCTGAAAATGGCGGTTATTGGAACAAGTTTTGCGAGAAATGTCAACGTCCAGGACACTCAGAAGAAGATTGCTGGAGGGATATCACGTGTGACCGGTGCCAGGAAAAGGGGCATCCAGTCGAATGTCGAGCACCCCCCCTGTGAAGTGTGTGGAAAATTACATCCCGGAAAACCCTGTGAAGACTTGAAGACTCTGGAAACACTCAAGCAACTCGCCCGTCAAGGCGCACTAAAGGACATGCCAAACCACCTGAGAGAAAGACTTCTGGTGATGAGGCAGACTCTGGAAGCCGTTAAACTAATACGCCCGTCGGATGGGGATCCGAAACGCGCCGGGCAAGGCAATACCCCAGAGTTATGTGTTCTAGTGTGTGTAGGACCGGAGCTGAGAAAGGTTCAAGATAAACCCCAACAATGCATGACCACTTTAACCCAGGAATCGGCTGTGCCTTTCAGAAATCCAGGAAATAAGTTACCCGAGATCTCTGAAAACACTGATCCGATACCTGACGACACAGTGTCTTTCAGACTGAAGGATGGCGAATGTTACGGCTGGTGGGAGGATAATTACCCTGATCGTTCCAAGCGAGATGTGGTGATGGTGCATGGTGCTGTGAATGATCGCCGGACTAAGATTCTCCTGGATACCGGTGCGACTATAAACATTCTGAGTTACGACTTTGCGCGTAAGCTCGGACTCAGACTCAAGTCGCACAAGCAAACTAAGGTATCAGGATGGGTGGTGTTCCGACGTACATTGGCGCCAGCGCTGAGATCAAGTTGACACTTGGGCCAAGAGTGGTGTACATTGTGGATGTTTGGGTCGCGAATATTGGTGAAGGAATTGATGTGCTTTTAGGAATGGGCTTTATGTTTGCCGCTGGAGTGAGGATCAGTACTCGCGAAGGTCTGGTGTCGTTACCAGACGAAGTCGTGGTGATGATGTGTAATGGGAACCCGGTGACCACATTGGTCGCAGCAGGTTTGTCAGACCAAGCGAGGCCGTTCTTCTGAGTCCTGGTGAGGAGTTCATTGTTAGGATTGATTACGGTCCGACGAATCCGCAACGGGAAGTCGTGTGGGCTGGACGTGGTGATCGTTGGGTTACGCAGCTGATATATGCTGCCCGCTCATGGCCTGTGGCAGTTCGTGTGGTGAATATTTCCGATAAGAACACCTGGGTCAACGAGCTCTCTGATGTCGCGAGGATCGTGGAATATGGTTTCTTCCCGAGACATGGGCGTTTCGTGCGTCCAGGTTCCGCTGCATATCGTGATTGGGAGGTACTGATCCTGGAAAGCACTCCGTCACCAGAAACGAAGAAGCGCATGGAACGAGAGGCAAGGCTGGAGGCTCTGATGCCGCAACCTCCTTGTGTGGAGCGTCCAGATTATCCATGGCCGACTAAGATACTGCAACATCCGAGGTTGGATAATGCTCGAGTGCAATTTGTGAAATCAGACCCGACCCCAGTCATGAAGCGAGTGCGTTTTGCCCTAGATGCATCCACTCAGACAGATGATTGCTGCTGCAGTGGATGGCGGACAGCTTGGACGCAAGTGTGGATACCAGAGATTCTGAGATGTCCTCTGAAAGTGTCTCTCCCAGCGACTATGGTGACGATTGCATCAGTTCTGGTGACGGCTCCTCGGACTCGGAACTAGAGTCTCCTGCAAGTGGTTTTCAGACTTCTCAGTTACCAGCAGATGATCTGGACTTAATGGACGAGTCTTGGGATATCCCTGTTCAAGGGATGCCCGGAACACCTGTGGAAAAATTACGAGTGGAGTATGAGCGGTGTATGCAAGTCTCGAACGAAGAGTTGGATTTGGAACCGGGTGTTTATATGCGGGAAGGCACGGAGCTGCTTGCCCAGTTGCGCGATCAACTGGTCATGTTACCAGAGCTTGAGGAATTGACACCAGAGTGCGATATCGACAGTGCTGATGTTGGAGAACCAGGAAAGACAACACCAGAAATGGAGAAGAAACTACGTGACATTCTGAAATACCACAGAAAGATCTTCCTAGGAGATGGTAATGCAGCACCCGCACCGGCAAGGGGCGTGGTTTGTGATCTAGATGTAGGGGACGCCAAACCGGTGGCCCAACGTCCAAGGTCCGTTGCCCCTCACCTCATGTTGAAGGTGTATGAGCTTCTCAAGAAACTTCTGGAAACTGGTTTGATCGAGTACTCCAATTCGCCGTGGGCATCCCCTATTGTGATCGTTCTGAAGAAGAACGGTGTTGACATACGAATGTGTATCGACTATCGGATTGTGAATGGTTTCATCCAGCTATCACCCTACCCGTTGCCTCTCATTGATGACCTCCTGATTGGGTTCGAGGCTGCGATGTGGTTTATGAGTTTGGATATGGCTAGCGGGTTCTGGGCAATCAGGATGACGGAGCGTGCTCGACTGATATCCGCATTTATTTGTCCATTTGGACACTTCCAGTGGGTGAGAATGCCTTTCGGCCTGAAGAATGCCCCTCTTGTGTATCAAGCTATGCTGGATAATTGCCTGTGGGGGTTTGTGAGATTGTCACCAGAGGAAGAGGCTGAAGTTGACGCAGACGTTCTGGAATTCTTGCAGCTGAAGCCTCAAGACTCTGAAAACCAATCCTCAGACTTTGAAAACCATGCGCTGAAATCAGAGATGTCGGCTCTCACAAGTCAGATGACCGTTTTCCAGAGGAACATTCCGGTTCCAACGTATATGGGTCCAGTCCTGGGGAGAAGTTCGTATATCGATGACATTGCACATGGAGCGCCGACTTGGGACCAACTCTGTGACGATTTAAACGCTCTGCTTTTCAGACTTCGCTACTGGAACATCTCTGTGAGTTTGCCCAAGAGCGAATTTGGGAAACTATCGATCCCGTATCTCTCCCACGAAATCAGCGCCGAAGGTCTGAGAGCGACGCCCAAGATCGTCAAAGGAGTCAAAGAACTGCCGTTCCCGTCCACGTTAAAGGGAGTTCAGAGTTTCATGGGAAGTCTCAATTACTACAACAAGTTTATTGAAGATTTACCGGTTATCGCTGCTGCCTTGTACGAGTTGACGGATGAACAGATCCGCTCTGGGAAGGATCTTACTTGTGCCAAAGAAGCATTTGAGCTCCTGAAACGCAAGATAGTTTCCACCCCACTTCTCAGACACCCGGACCGAACCAGACCGTTTGTTATCATCCCACATGCGAACCCTTGGGCTGCCGCGGCAGTTTTAGGGCAGGAGTACGATGGAGTGATTCATCCAGTCCGGTTCACGGGCCGTGTCCTGAATGACGCTGAACTCAGGTATCATATCGCCGAAAAGGAGGTGATTGCGATTCTCAGAGTCTTGGAAAATTTCAGAGCGCTGGTAGAGTCAAGTCCAGTGATTGTGGTGTATACCAGATACTCTGTGCTGAAATGGTTGTTGACGTCGAATTCCACCGATGGTAGAAACGTGAAGTGGGGTCTGAAGTTGTCGCACTGGGACTTAGAAATTCGCAAGATCCAGCGCGATGAAGACGGACTTCCAGCCATACTCGGCGCAGGCATCACACCCCGAGAACATTTAGACGAGGTATCTGAAAACCTGATTCCAGCCAAGGGGCGAGTCAAACCGCCAGCTCCTGTCAGTGTGGAAATGCTGGAAGCGAATTATCAGGGTCATGTCCTGAGTTTCGATGGTGCAGCAAAGACGTCTACTCGTCTGGGAAGTTGCGGATGCATACTCTGGAAACTCCCTGGTTGGAATGTCTTGGAAGCCCGAGGATTTCCCCTGAAGGACGTCACTGTGAATGACTCGGAGTATTGTGGACTGAACTACGGTCTGAGGATGGCGTTGGAACATGGAATACGTGAGCTAGTGGTTGTTGGAGACTCACGTATCGCAATACAACAAGCTCAGGGACTGATTAACTGCAACCAACCTAATTTGCAGCGGAGGTTAGCAGAGTTTGAATCTCTGAAAACCAAATTTCAGGCCCTGAAATTAGTACATGTGAAACGTGAGTTCAACCAAGCGGCAGATTACTTAACTTCGAAGACTCTGGCACTTGGAGAAGCTTGGCAGGTACAAGACGCTGACGAGCTCATCCATCTACAACTAGTGTCTAAAGTACAAGAAAAATTGATGAAGCCCTGCCCAGCTCCAAATGCAGAAGTTCAGGAGTCCGGAGTATCAGGCTCCGAAAACCACGGTGTGACACTCGAGTCTGATGGAATTCCAGGCCCCGAATCCGCACCTCTGCCACGATCAGCTAAAGTATTGATTGCCGTGACCCGTGCCCAAGTTCTGAGTAACACTGATCCGCCTGAAGACGACGATGAGCGTGAACCCCTGGGGCCTTTGGAGTTCCAGGCAGAACGTTGGCGGCGAATTAAGGCACATCAGAGCCACGACCCGTATTTGGTTGAGCTCATGAAGTTTCTGAAAGGTGACGTGGGGATTTACCACGCCCCGAGTCAGGAAACTAGCAAGGGTCGCTGAAGATTTCATCTTGGATTCCAGAGATGTGCTGTATCGTCTAAGTCGTGCTACCCGAGAGCGGCCTCGAGACAACGTCGATGAACTCAGACTGGTCGTCCCCAGAGATTTGCACTCAGACTTGCTGCATTATGCCCACGAAGATTATCAAGGTGGACATCAGGGAATCAAGAGGACGTTCGAGAAACTGAGTTCAGAGTTCTACTGGTTGGGTATGTATGCCGACGTGGAAAGATTCGTGAAGGAATGTGTGGACTGCGCTAGCGGCAAGGGGCGACCCCCAAATCCTGGACCGTCACCGGGGAATATTGAACCCAGCAGGCCGTTTGAGGTCGTGTCCATGGATTTTGTGACGCATATGCCGAAGTCAGCACGCGGCAACACCTTCCTTCTACTGTTCCAAGACATGTTCTCAGGGTATGTGATGTGTAAGCCAATGGGTAGCACCACGGCTCAAGACGTAGCGGAAGCCTATGAAGAACGTGTCTTCAGAAACTTCGGAGCCAGTTCTCTGATTCGCCATGACCAGGATCCCCGCTTTATGAGTGAGGTGTTCAAGTGTTTCAGGGAACTCCTGGGTAGCAGACAACGAGCTACTCTAGGATACCGACCACAAGCTAATGGCCAACAGGAACGGTCGGTTCAGACTGTGGTGCGCGCGATTAAGGCATATATTTCTGAAGCTGATCAAAGTGATTGGGATGATCATGCCGAGCGTCTGATGTTCGCCCTGAACACGTCGTTCGATGCCACCCGTCTGGAAACGCCTTTTTATTTGGTGCATGGTTGGGATGCTCTCGGAACTGTGTCCGCTATGCTAGGACCCAAGCCGTCGACGACTCAGGAACGAACCGCCTACGAATGGAGAAGGAAGATGCAACGAGACTACAGTTATGCTGTGGCATGTGCCGAAGATCTCCAGAAGAAGGCGAAACGCGATCGGTCTGAAGAACAAACCAGAAAGTGGAATGAGTTATCAGAACGTCTGAAATCAGGTTTTGCTATAGGTGATGCTGTTTGGCTTTATATCCCTAAAGTACAAACGGGGTTAAGCCGGAAGCTAGCGCACATGTGGCATGGTCCTTTCAGAATCGATGAGATGTTGGATGACTTCCGCGTACGACTCAAGGTTGAAGATACTGGTTATCGTGTGAACCCCTGGGTGCATGTGAGACGTCTGAAACCCAGAGCCCTGTTCCCCAGGCGACCAACGATGGAGCTCGAGATTCCAGAAGACGATGACTTTGATGCCGCCTTGCTACCTGAAGATAGTTGGGAACCTGACGCTGAGAATGATGAGTATGAAGTGGAGAAGATTCTGGATACTCGTTGGGGTAAACGTACCAGAACGTCCAAACGTCTCCGTGAATATCTCGTTAAATGGAAAGGTTACGATGAAGCTGAGTGGCTACCGTTATCGAGGTTGAATTGTGGTGCATTACTTTACGAGTTCAACCAGAGTGCACGAGCACGAGCTCGTTTCCAGGCAATGCAAGCTGGAGACGATCATCCCAGAGTCTAAACAACTCTGAAAATGCATCTGGGAGTCCGATATCTGAGAGATTACAGAGACTGACTTTCAGAAAGTGAGAGTATGAATGCATGCTTTTCAGAGATTTTATTTCTGAGACTCGTGTGTTCAGACGTGTGATCGACTATGTTATTGCTTGTATGAAAACGACGATGTGTATGTGAAAAAAGGAATTTGTGGAGATTACGTGCTGATGAATACGGGGTTATGAACGATTGAAAGTTGAAGGAGGAGAGGTGAATCAAGGATTGAGTGGAAGATATTAAAAGATGAAAGATTAAATGACTCCACTGAGGCCGAGGTTTACGTCACAAATGCAGATAGCTAAGTGGCCTATCAGTATGAAGTCTTCCTACGAAATTTTTGGCTGAGGCCGGGGACTTCAGTAGCTGAGGGAGACGGGGTTCTCAGAGCGTTCAGCCGGCGTCAAGATATCCTTCTTGATATCGTCAGGAACATATTGGAGCCATTCTTCGTCCACGTTCACTGTGGCCCATTGCATGCGAGCAGGCTCAATGGCATCCAAGTCCCCAAGTTGTGTTTCCAGACTCAAACACTTAGGACCACCAAGTTCGGCGACTCTGGGGTCTTGCCAGATCCAGGGACACGCCTTGTCAGGAACAGTCCAGATGCCAGGCTCCGAGAGCAACGACTTTGGGAAATCCTTGTTCGCCAAGGCTTTCCGGATGAGGGCGTTGTGTTGACGAATCAAAGCAGCTCGACGAATGGCCCGGTACTTGTGCAGCTCCGCAGACTTGTCATCAGCCTCGACGTCCATAGTGACCCAGTGAGTCCGTTCCCAGAAAGCCTGAGCGTGTTTCTTCATGCTGCGCACAATCTCTTCTACGTCAGCCAGCACCATGGGCTCCAGCTCGTCACGTTTGTGGAAGTAGAACTCAGAAAACCGGTTGTTAAACATGACCTCCCAAGGAGCACGTTTCTTGCGAATCACCGCACAGTAACGCTCTGAGTCCCAACGTCCCTTGAGGATGGAGCACGAGTGTTTATGGACCTCATAATCCGGAAAACCCAACGTTTGGACTGTCGAAGTCTTGGTAGAACTCACGCGTTGTACTCTGATACCATAGTACAACCAGGAGGAGTCATCACGACTTGGTGTCTCCACCACCTGGAGCTCCCTAACCGACAGCGACTTGTAGGGCTTGGACACCAGACCTCGTGATTTTCCAGAGGAAACCTTAGACTTCGATCCACTTCCGCTGGTGGATTTCGGATGGGACTTGGGACTGGTGTGGGCAACCACAGACGCACGGCTTCTCTTAGACTTCTGGGTGGGGACGATTGGTCCATCGTCAGAGTCGGAGTCGTCTTCAGATTCACGAGGACGCTTGGAGCCAGAACGTGAATGGTCATCAGCCTGCTTCTTTTTAGACTTCTTGCTTCCAGACTTTTTGACTCCTGACTTGTCATTTCCAGAATTGTCGTCATCGTCCTCAGAGTCGACGACACCACTATCTTTGTAGTCAGGATCCTCTTTGGGGTTGTCGACTGAAGATTCGACGTCGCTCTCAGGATAATTGACGTGACCATCCAGATCACCCCAAACAGCGGGTTTGGTACCAGCCGAGATATGACCATCCACCACTTCGTCAGCCATCTGATAGTATACTTCCGGGACGTATTTGGTCCAAGGGGTGGAATCCAAGTGACGCGAGAAAATCACACTCACCAACATCTGGACAAGAACCGGACTACTGAAGAGACTATGAGCCTCTTTGTCCGACGCTAACCATTCCATGGCCTTGTCATAAGCGACGCCAGACAACAAAGCTTGACGAAGGTCAGGACGAACTTCTTTCCAGACCACATCTCCAGGAAGCTTCTTGTATACTTCAGACTTGGCCACCGTGGTACTTTCATTTGCCGAAAGTACGGAGTCTTCAACAGGCTGGTGTCCAGAGGGACGACGCTTGAGATTCTTGAAGTCTGACGTGAGCGGCCACTTAGGTGATAACGTCTGAACCGGAGACTTCGAGGAGTACACGAGATATCTGGGACTCTTGGACTGTAAATCAGAAACACCAGCATCCGAACGAGTGAGGTCCAGAACTCTAGTATTTTTTGCAGCCTCCTCGGCTGTCCGACGAACTCGCTCTTCGGAAAGATGTTTCTTGAAATCAGGAACAGGTTTCTGTCGCTCGTCCAGAGCTGTCACATTGATGATAGTGGTCCAATGATCTGGAACAATAGTGTCTTCCTGATATGACACCAAGAGATCGTGTAGGCGATTCCAATTACCTGAAATCTCAGAGTTCTCTTGCAAGAACTCCGAAAACCCCCATGGATCTGTCGGCTTGACGTCGGGACGAGACTTCAGAATAGAGACTTGGGCTTGGAGATCGGCGATCTGGGATTTCAGAGCTGCTTTGTCCGCCTTCAGAGCTTCCACTTGGTCTTGATAATGGGCCTTGAGGTCCCGAATCTCTGAAGACATACGCTCCTCCACGATACCAGCGTCTTGCTGAGCAACCTGAAGTTCATGTTTCCAGTATTGACAGTTCAGCACCCATTCGCGCTTGATCTCTTCACACTCCGACCGAGCCGCCGCAGCATCTATCAGGGCAACACCGTTCTGAGAGCCGACACGCTCCCGAAGACGTCGATGGGCTGCAGTCATCAGTTTCAAGTAGCCAGCCGTCCGAAAGACCCTTTCAGCAAGCCGGGTATGAGGAACATGAGATAGCAGAGACGCCAACTCGCGGCGAACTTCCACTGACGAAGCCAGAGCATCCAGAGTAGGCACATTGGGAGTCTGGGCACGAGGTGTTATGGTTTCATGGGGATCGAAGCTTGGGATCACACGCTCCAACTCCTGAAGGTCTTCGTCGGTAAATGTCTCGTACCCTACGAGCACACAAGGACCGCCATATGCATTCGCAATGTGACGACCTCTCTGGAAGTCCTCAGCTCGCGCTGGTACACTTATCAGAAAGGCGCGTCCTTCAGGCTCAATGTTAGGCGCGATGTAATTCTGGGGGACATCAGAATCTCCCAGTGTATTGACCGAAGCGCCTTCGCTCGTCATCAGACCTTGACGGAAGAGCCTGTCGACTTCCTCGGTGGACAACAATCGAGGTGCACCAAAAGCTCGCGTTTGGAAAATACCAGGGGCGTCTCCCGAGGATGCAGAGCCTGGATTACGTGGAGTAGCCTTCGGTGAAGAGCCTGCCGAGTTCGCGCTGCCATCAGGGAGGTCCCTGACATGATCCTCGATCTGGAGAGTTCCAGATTTTGTTGTATGGGCTGGGGCGCTTGAGCTGCCACCAGGCAACGTGGTCGAGCCGACGTCACCACCCTGCACCGCGCTGACAGTAGCCGTAGCAGGCCCTGTGCCTGTGGCGTCGCCTGCCGTGCCACTCGACAAGGTGTTCGTGCTTAAAGACGTGCTTGTTTCCTCCGACATGTGAGTGAGAAAGCGGATTGGAATATGACCGCCCGTTGGGCGAGCCAAGTTCAAATTTCTGAGTCTGAGAGAAGAATCAGACTGGGGAACAGGGCGCCAGAGGCTCTGAAATCCAGGCAAATGACAAAGGGTTGCTGCTACACTACGCTCTAAAAACCGTTCATCAGAATGTCTGATAGACCTGGCCATGATACACAGCTTGGAGAAAGTTCCGCACTGACGGATCGTGACCAGGAGGGGCGGTTGACATGATGCTATTTCCGATTTTCGAGCGACAGGTGGATATTACGTTACGATGTGATTGGTTATAATATGGGTTGTGAGAGAGGGGGAGCTTGGGACACGGCTGCACCCGTGCGACATCTGTGGAAGACTTTAGACGAACCTTCGCCTGACTGTAAAGGGGCCCAATGGACCAGAAGTGTACTTCAGAGTGTGCACAACTCTGAAGGTCAAATGCACTCTGTCTGGTCACCGGACTTTCCCCGACGATGAGTGCCTAATTCCTGGCGGAAAGTCTCTCAGAAGAACGTATCTCTGAGAGACCTCATCCCGTTACCGTCTAGCGCGACGATGGTTCAAGGATCTACACTACTTACCCGCAGAGACCAAGTATCGCGCGCCGGACGCCGCGCACCCGCGCAACCTTCAAGAACTTCGTGTACGTTGAAGCATTGGTGCTCCGTACTATGATATTCCGTTCAAGACTCTGGTATTCCACACTCTATGACCAAGACTCTGAAAACCAAAGTGGCTTCAGACTCTGAAAACCCGGATACCAGACTCGGAAATCAACGAAGATTCAAGACCATACCGAAACCAAGTGAATCCAAGTTCAGGTAACGCAATCAAGTGATGTGTGACCTGCACATCCCAAGTGATGACGTCTCTACCCATCAGCTCATCGGGATCGGCTGCACTGACCATACTGAAACCAAGTTTAAGTCACGCAATCAAGTGATGACTGCCCTACACATCCCCCGTGATGACGCCTCTACCTGTCAACTCATCGAGATCTGCTGAACTGACTGTATACTGAAACCAAGTCAAGATACCTGATGCATACAAGAACCAAGTGTACCTGAGATATGAAGACTGAATGCATGAAGGACACCAAGGACGACAAGAAGAAGAGAGTTACCAGAGATATATGAGAGTTATGAGAAAGATAAAACGATAAACAGAGTTCAATTTGCTTGCTACTGCACAAGTCCGCTTGAGAGGTATCCAAGCCACTGCGTAAAGGACGTACGCCGTGTGATCTCCACCAAATTCAGTCCCCTTAGGTGGAGATCAGGTAACGTAGAGACCTGAGAGGACCCGCCTATTCCATATCCTAGTTGGGTCGTTTGTTTTGTCTCTAGCGGTAGCCCATTTCATATTGCTCGTTTGGACAGGCTCTGGAAACTAGACAGTCGTTTCCAGGGTGCAAGGTAGACTGTTATATATAGCTGATTGTATTGGTTTATATTTCCCTCTATATTAGAGGGTGGTGCGCGAACGTGAAAGGGATACCAGACAGACCAGGTGTCTGGTAACGAGTCCCTAGTTGACCTGGAGTATTAGCCCACCGTTCAAGGGCCCAGAAAGAATAAGAACGGCTGTATATATTTGTATATTCCTGAACTCTGCATATTTGTTGTTTATCTCTGAAAGTCAAGCATATCGGTTCTGGATTTGTGATATCCAGACACCGATATCAGACTCTCTCTCTGGTATATTAACCTCTTTCCGACCACCAACTTTCTGGTAACCTACTTGGTTTCCAGAGACTCCGACTCTCAAACGCTCCTGGAAGGACTTCTTGAACCCCGACACCAGACTCCAAGGGAACACAATTTCTCTTCACTGAACTTTAGATTCCGGCGAGGGTCATATTCCCAAGACAACGAACCCACAGGGATACCACAAGGTACCACACGCCCACCTACGTTGTACGGCTCTGAAAACCTTTCAGTAGTCATATAACCGGGTTCACTATACGCCACCTGCTCCGCGATCAAAGTTTCACCGACTTCGCGACACTTCATCATTATCGTCTCGACAGTCTTGCAGTTCTTCAGGCTTAGTGCTTCGAAGTCGAGTCAAGTTTGCGGCTTCTTTGCGCCTTCGTGTATCAGCGTCCGTCCTGACACTACGTAGGGCTTCGTTAGTCAGAGTGTCTGGAGCAACTCCGCGGAGTCTACCGTCACCATCGCCGAGACGCCAACAGTGGGTGATTATTCCCACAACGATGACTGTACCACTTGCGTAGTAACCCTCAGGAACCCAACCGACGAAGTAGCAAAGCGTAGTCGTGACAACTAACAGGAACGCTACTCCTATCGTACCGCAGGACACGAACTCCAAGAGGTCATAACTCGCCATTGGTAAGTGTATCGCCATTGACAGCAGTAGTAGTAGGGCCCAGCAAAGACCCTTCACGACAGACAACATTCTCATCCAAGTAGCAACAGCAGCTCCAATTAAGGCCTGATAGTATCTGACAGTAGACCAACAAGTACGCACGACCAGATCAGGAAGGTAAACGCCGTAAGTGACTTGTAGAGCTGTCCACCAGGTTCTGATCATCCGACCGTATCTTCCAAATTCATCTTCGTTATCAAGTAACACCTGAACAGGCACTGCGAACACAGCGCTCCACAGTGCATACGCGTAAGCAGGTCCTTCGAGTCGACGCAATTCACGGTCTCGCAGTACAGCCTGATAGCGTGCAACGAATTCCAACAGTAAATTCCCGTTCATACTAATCACTCGCCATACTTGAGCGAAGAATGCCCACGCTACTTGTCTTAACGGGGTCGTTAACACCCATACACCGATAGCACCCAAGTAGGCAGGTAACAGTTCCAGGCGGATATACTCATCCATCAGGAAGCATTTAAGTTTTCCCTCGCCGGCGCGAACACGTTGTGCAGTCGAACTGAAAGTGCTTCGACAAGGTACGCCTCGCCTTGTCATGAAAGGCCTGAGAATAGCCCAAGACTACGATCTACGAGGTCTTCTTTCTCCATCAGCGGTAACATTCACAGAAATATCCTTCTCTTTTCTCGTCACCTTGTCGCAGTTGTCAAAACCCATCAGAAGAATCATCAACAGAGAAGCATTCTTTCGAGTTAGCTTCGATGACAGAAAAGCTTAGTTGCAAATTCGACCTCCAGTGATTAGACTACGACAGCTTGTCCTAGCCATGGTGAAGGCATCTAGCAAGTCTGCTCTGTTGGAACAGTTCAAGCAAGTTACGGCTCTGCTCGAGCAGGAACAAGAGGAAGAGCAATCTGCGAATACGACACAACAAAATCACCTCGCTCAGCTTTCTTTTTGGAGTGAAATGCGCGAAATTATTGGCGTCAATGAGAGTTCCGTGGGATTGGAAGTGCTTGATGATATAGCGGAGGCTATAATCGACAAGACAGGGAATGCGAGTGACGCTCTGAGTGGTCTGATCACGATCTTGCCGAAACCGTCTCGTCAGCGTACGAGTAGACAAGCTGCAGATCACCACAGGTTCTCCAATTACACAGATCATTCGAGTCCTTCTTCATCATCCCCGAGATCATCTCCCACTAAGACGTCCAACAAAAGGAAGGATCCACCACCAGCTAAATCAAGCAAGTACTTTCCACACGAGCTTGCAGACCGTACCCCCGATCAAGTCAAGAGATATGTTGAGAAGATTTACCGAAAAGCAGCCAGTCTGAAAGTATATCCCTATGAAAGAGCGTACCCATGGGAAGGTTCGATCGTGTGGTATGATCCTGAAATTTTCAGTGACTTGCACTTATATCATTGGCGCTTCTGGATGAAGAACCGTTCGAAGTTCTGGGATTGGCAGCTGAATGTTCCTTTAAGAGGTTCTAGCGCACAGACGCAGCGTCGAAAGGCGAAGATGACTGCAATCATCGAGAGACTGGATTTCATTTCATTCTGCATTGAGACATGGGGATACTACGAGTTCCTCAAGAGGATTGAATCCGTGAACAGTTCTCGCTTGCTCATGTGGTGGGGAGGCCAACCAGGTAAGAACTCTCCGGACGGTAAAAGTTACCATGGACCTATTATTCAGAATTTGAGTGAATTATTTCGCCACGACCAGCAAGCATACCGCCTCAAGATCAAAGATTCTCTCAAACCGTTCCGAATTGATGATGGAGGTTTCTCCAATATCACGGATTTAATTGTACAAACGGACGCCCTTAACCCCAGTCAAGGCAAACCAGAAAATCGCCTTAGTGAGCGTGCTTTAGCTCGAGTGCGTTTGGATATCTGTTCCAAGGAAGATCCACAGAGTGATCACTGGGTAGGAGATCTGTCAAGAGGCGTTTGGTCGAAGTTAGTCCATTGTACACGTTTTCAAAAGTTGGGCAAGAGGATCAGTGATGAGCTAGAGGCAGGCAGGTATCCTTTTCCCGTTGGGAGCCGTTCAATCGCAAAGAAGAGAAGACCAGTGGATATTCGCCATTCAAGTATTCCGATGGATCCTATACTGCCAGTGTTTTCAAAGACGCAAAAGGGTCGAGTCACACTGACCAGGGAAAGAAGCATTCCAAAGACGGATCCACGTCTGACATCAGCGAAACAGATTCAGACAACGGGAAGAGTCAATCAAACAAGAGAAAAAAGACTGGAGAAAGAACACCGACATCGAGACAAGGGACACCGAATAGATTCGTTCAGACGAAAACGAAGAGAAACCTCCAGCGAAGAAGTCAAAAACAGGATCTCCCGTCTGTCCGTCCAAATGAGATTTTGCACGTAAGGTAGTCATAATTCAAAGTTTATCAGTTCCAGTTTCTCGTTCTTACAGAATCATCACATGCGTTCGTCGGTAATCCATAGTGAGGTAGTCGGAGCACCCTCAGTCCATCACTAACACCATGTACGTAAAATAGAGTTCAAATATAAAATCGTGCCGAATGTACTCCCAGTACTATTCGCACGAGGCTTCTCAACGTCAAATTATTCCATATGTAGCTCGTAAGTCACTCTACACTAGAAAAGTATCTCATCTTCATCGACGGCCACGTTAGCGTCGGCCAGTCGCGAGCTCCTACGGAGTTCAGGAAGCCCTCGCTCTTTTCGTTGAGTATCCTCGAATGCTTTAATGAGAACACTATACTGAGGAAGTAGAGAAGCCCGAGGTCGCCAAGAAGTTTCATAAGTCGCCAATAAAACTAAAAATTGTTCCTCACCGTTTTTCTTGCGTCGCGCAATAATATCAACGACAGGGCAACCAACATTTGAAAACGCAGTTTCTTCACCTCCAATCACGAGTCGCTCCACATAGCTCGTAGAGGGCAAATCCTCTTCCGTTAACGGTCCGTCATCATCAACTCCAGCTTCGGTTAGCACGCCGGTAGGCACTTCTGAAGGGAAGGTCTGCTCCACCTTCCTCGAAAGCTTTTTACGCGATTTACGTTGATAGTCACTACACGGTTAGGGTGCGAAGGGATAGCGATCTTGTAGGCATTCTCGCCAACTGCACGCACTACCCGATACGGACCGTGCCACGAAAAAGCCAACTTCTTAGTTTTCTTTTCCCCACGACGAGCTCTGAAGTACTGGTATACCCACACAGGATCACCTTCCATAAACTTAGCTTCGACTTGGCCTTCGAGCCGTTGTTCGTGTCTGTCCTGTGCTTTCAGCAGTTGTCTCTCGACAAGTCTTCGCGTATCTCTCAGTGACAGGTACAACCGTCTGCTGCTACTTCGTTGCTCTTCCACTCCGCGTTAGTATTCAGGAAGGCTAAATCCAAAGGAAGTACAGGGTCACGACCGTACAGGCTGAAGAAAGGAGAGTCTTTGAGAGCTTCATGGTATGAAGTCCGATAAGCAAACAGTACGCGAGGCAAATACAGATCCCAGTCGTCTTGAGCTTCATTTACGAACATTTTGAGCATTCCAATCAGCGTCCCGTTGAAGCGTTCCACTAGGCCTTGAGTCTGAGGATGATACGCAGCACCGAAAAGCTTCTTGATTCCAAGAGTCTCGTAGAAAGATCGAGCTAATTCAGAAATAAAGTTTGAACCTTGATCGCTTAACAGTCGCTCTGGAACACCATGTCTAGAAATGACTTCGTTCACCATGGTTTCCACGAAAGTTACGGTATCGAGCCGCTCTACGGGGAAAGCCTCAACCCATCTTGTAAAATAATCAGCAAATACTAGTATGAACTTGTTACTTCGAGGAGTCGTCACAAGGGGACCTACAGCATCGACAACCAACAGCGAGAATGTTCCAGAAAGTTCGTGAATAGGCATCTTCTGCATCAGACCGTTCTTCCAAGGTCGATAACCTTTACCACTACCGCAAGTAGCACACTCTCGAACATACTCATCAACATCGCGTTTCCATCCATGCCAGTACGCGTGTCGTCGCACTTTGTCTCTTGTCTTGGTTACTCCCACATGAGCAGACCAAGCATCAGAGTGACAATGGTGGAGGACAGTGGCAATGAACGGAAGAGGTATTACCGGAACTTCGAGAGACTGCGCATGGGCTGCTCGAGATTTCAAATGCACTCGGCGCATGAGCACACCGTTCTTAACTACATAATGTGGAGCCATCAGTAACACCTTGGCGCGCAGTTGAGCGTCCAATGCAAGTGCACCACTTTCCAGAAAGGCAATCATCGCCATGATCCACGGAGTCTGTCGTTGCTCTGCAACAAAACGAGTCTGGTCAAGACCAAACACATCAACAGGAAATATCGCTAGCTGGTCCGAAGATTCAGTGTCATTAGTCGCCTGTCCCTCCCCAACTAGATCTTGTACTTCCTCCTCGTTAGCTTCATTGAGAAGATCAGACATGGATAAAGCGCAGACAGTAGCCGAACGAAGACGAGATAGTCCATCCACATGCCTCATAGCAGTTCCAGCCTTATGGAACACTTTGAAACGTAACTGTGCTAACTCCATAGCCCATCGAGCCAACTTAGCGTTACTTGTGCGGTTATTTTCATTGAACACCCACGTGAGAGCCTTGTGATCGGTATAAAGGTCAAATTCACGACGATCCAAGTAGCATCTGAAGTTGCGAGTCGCCCAGTCTATACCCCAACACTCAACTTCCGAAGTACCATTGTGTTTGTGAATCCAATTCTTCTCAGAACCTACGAGAAGTTTACTAGCATAAGCTATAGCGCGTTCCCTTCCATTCACGGTCTGCATAAGGCACGCTCCAACTGCTAGTTTAGAAGAATCGACATATAGCTTAAAACGCTTGTTGAAGTCCGGATACACTAGAATAGGGGGCTCCACTAGTTTTCGCTTTAGTTGCATGAAAGCAGTCTCACAGTCCCCGCTCCACTTGAAAGGGACACCTTTCATTTTCAAACGTTCAACCGGTGCCGAGATTGCAGCATACCCAGGAATATAGCGACGGAAGTAACTAGTCAACCCAAGGAAAGCTCGTACAGTGTGAATATCATGAGGCCTTTCCACATTCATCACAGCCTTCACTTTCTCCGGATTAGGGAGAATCTCAGACGGAGTCACGATGTGGCCCAAGAAAGCAACTTGATCTCTACCCCACTTGCACTTCTTCATCTTAAGTTTGAACCCAGCAGTTCGGAACCGTTCCAACACCTGTTTCAACCGCACGAGATGAGTAGGGAAATCCTCAATGAACACTACACAGTCATCGAGGTAAACTAAGCACGTTCGCCACTTTAGATCAACTAAAACGTTCTCCATCAGGCGCTCAAACGCAGGAGCAGCATTACACAATCCGAAGGGCATCACTAACCATTCGTAAAGTCCGTATTTGCAAGTGAATGCCGTTTTCTCCACACTGTCAGCAGCCATCGGTACATTCCAATATCCGGAAGCGATATCCATGGTAGAAAACAGCTTAGCGTTCCCTAATACGTCAAGAATATCATCTATGAGTGTCATAGGATAGCAATCCTTGATAGTTACAGCATTAAATCTCCTGTAGTCGATGCAGAAACGAATCTCACCATCGGATTTCCTGATCATCAAGACAGGACTGGCCCAAGGACTAGTAGATGGTCGAATGAAATTTTTGTCAAGGTACTGCTGAATTTCCGCTTCCATCACATCCCCTTCGGCCTTCGAGACACGGTACGGTCTTTGCTTAATAGGAGGATGATCGCCAGTGCCAATCGAGAATTCCAACAAATCGGTTCTTCCAGGTTTCAGAGAGGTTTCCACAAAGAGATCGGTGAAGGACTCTAGCACTTCTTTGAACAATCGCTTCTGCTCGCCTCCAAGTGTAGAATCGGAGAAATTCACATCCAGCCCTTGATGTAACTCCTTACCAACAGTAGGCATCGACTCATCCACGCTAGAGGCTAACCTGCCTGCTTTAGTAGTCGAGTACACGCCCCGAAGATCAGCATAGACCGCCTTCTTTTCCGAATCTTCAAAAGTAAAAGCAGATTTAGGGACAACCGTCACAGTAGCGATAAGGGTACCTTTCTTAATGACGACCTCCTCAGTAGAGGAATTGCACACTTCAACAACGACCCTCTTGCTGTGCACAGTGCAGAGAGTACGAGCGACCTGGACGGTACTATCAAGCTCAGGCCAGCCTTCAACTAACACAGTAGACGCTTCATCAGTTTCACCTTGTACCTCAGCGACAACCAGCACTTGGCCTCCAGGACGAATCCGAATAGTCGAGTTGATCCTAGAAGTATGCATTTCTTCAACACGCGGAGATTCAATGGGAAACACTTCACCAGTACTCTTCAACATGACAGTGTCAGCTTCTAGGTCAATCACTGCTATGAATGCCTTGAGAGTATCCGTTCCCAGAATCACATTGACATGTAATCGCTTAGCTACAACAAACGGAAGGACATGTTCCAGCGTTCCTAATCGTATGGGCAATTCGACAACACCGCGAATATCTAGAGGCTTGCCTGACACGCCATTCAAGTTCATCGAGTAGGGTTTCGGAGTGAGTTCGGATAGTCCCACTTTCTTGAGCACGCTATAATCGACTAGACTAGCCACTGCCCCAGAGTCAATTAGCATATCCATCGGAACACAATCAATATAACCCGTCGACACGGCTTCGATTCCTCCAACTGACCCGATCACTCGCTTCCCTTCAGGAACAACTAGTGTCTTACTAGAAATAGCTTCAGCAGGTTGTGGTATTTCGACTAGACCAGTTTTTGTTTTCCTTCGAGTTGAGTCGGTCACCACATAGACGTATTGGAATAGCCCGTCACTCTCATTAGAACGTGAATGGTGTGATCCCAACGCTTCGGAACGCCCCGAGTACAGTGAAGAGCAGTTGAAACTCACTTTCTTGCTGGATCGGCCCTTACTAGAACGGTTCTTAACAGAGCGACAAGATTCACAGCAAGACCTTCGCTCGAGCAGTTTCAACTTGGTTAGAGGCGCTTCTCGGTCATATAAGGAGACAACCTCGTCCACCAGTCGTTCACGAAGACGAGCGTCCATTTCGAAAGGGAAGACTGACAATTTCTCCTCGATTCGCGACTTAATCCTCACATCGGCGGGTTCTTCGAAATTTTCTTGAACCTTCTCGACTTCACCATGCGGAGTGCTCCGCGCTCGACATGATAGACACAGTGTTTCGCCGAGTTCTTCTTCTTTCACGACGGAGTACACTGTCTTCCGAACCCATGGCAACCAAGGACGTAGCAGATCTCCAGAGTAGAAGTCGTTCCTCGGTAGGCCAACACCAGCTACAGATTCATCTTCTTCAAGGCTCACCACTATGTTATCAGCGACCGTAGTTTCGTCTACCAACATTGAGTTCAATTGTTCCCCAGAAAGACGATTCTGATACGAGCCAAGTCTAGCCACTTTTCCATCATCAGGGTCGTTTCCGTCTGAAGCAGTAGAGAATTGCTTCCTCTCTTGAATAACTCTATTTTCCTTGTCAACCGGCCTGAAGTCACGGTTTGCTCTTTTAACTTATGCTGAAGAGGCTAGCGTCCGACGATACCAGTCAATCCAGTACTCTGGCGTAGACAATACTCCAGGCGACGACTCCCAAGCCCTCGCTAGAGCACCTTCAGGAATCTCAAGAATCTTACTCAACTCGATGAGAGTTAGCTTCTTTTGTTTTTCTGCATTTTTCTTCATTCGCCTAATTAATTCGACTACATCCAAAGGAAATAAACGTTCTTCCAACTCTTTCTCGTATTCTTCAGTTTCTTCATTGACACCACTCGAGGTCCCTTCTTCCAATGCATCCAACTCGGCAGGATAAAACACCCTAGCGTAAGAACTTGATTTGTGGCTGTTCTCCTCACCATCCGACGTCCCCAACTTATGTTCTGGTTTGCTCCGTGATTGATCCGGAGGTTCGTCAGGTACCGGGACTACCGGATCCCCTTCACACGACCTTGATTTTCCATTGTCATCACCACTCAACACTCTAGACGCTTGCTTCATCATCACACCCTTTTTAGAATCACTAACTGTCGCCACAGATGATACTTCACCAATTAAAGGCACGCTTTGCCTCTCCGCCTCAGCAACACTTTCACTAGCCAAGGGTACAGTTCCTGACGGATCTTCACAGGACACCTTCTCATTAAGTTCTCACTTCTAGTAACTCCGGCCTGCCAAATATCTTCATCCTTCTCACAGTTAGACTCTTCCTCACGAGGTGACTTGCCCCCAATTTTCCCACTAGTAATATCATCTTCTGTTCTTTCAACACGAGGTTTAAACTCGACTTCGGGTTTTCCGAACTTGATCTTCTTGGTCACTCCAGTAGCACTGTCAAAGTGTTCTACCAACAACTTGCTCTTGCTCGCTGGACAAGTTTCAAAGCCAGCTTCCTGAAAACGATCCGTATTCACCCAACTATCGTTAGAATCACTCTCAGATTCGGGATCATCTTTCAACGACTCATTATCAACTAACACAGACTCCAGACTTCCATTCTCATGTGACGTACGCCTAACAGCATCCGCAAAAGTAGTAAAAGCTCTCAAATCAGTAAAATCATCCTCAAAATCAACCCGCAAGTCAGTTCCGTGGTCATCTGAGCCAATGTAGTTGTTCTTTGACGCCTCAATCTCGTCTTCATCTAAGCGATCGTTCTGGAAGTCCTTGCCTCTTCCTTCTTCTTCCGCATTTTCTCCACAAATAGAGTTTTCTTTAAAATCATCAGGGCGCTTGGTTACCGCAACCTTATCCTGATAAGCCTTCTTTCTGCAAATCTTCTCATAATTCTTCTTTTCAACACAGTTTCTCCCTCCGACCTTGTTATCGCAACAAGTCTCCGTACCAATCCGGTTCACACCAATTTCAGTCGATTCACACTTCTGAGGTATACTCAGTGCCATTCCAGTCCGTCTAGGTTCAACTCCAGTAAGTCCCGCAACACTTGACTTCACACTCGAAGAGTCCCTACCCGTGTCGTTCTTCAGGCAAGAGGAAGGAGCGACACACCCTTCCCCTCCCTCCTGCCACCTTCAGTTCTGGGCCTGGGGTTGTCCCTGAGGACCCCCAACACCAGTCGACTGTCGAGAGACCATCTGATCGAAAGCCGCACGCGACGGACAATTAGCTACTAAGTGATCCGTAGTTTTGCACAGGAAACAAGCTCGAGAGTACGGCGTTCTACCATTCGATGAACTCATAATTGGAGCTCCAGACGTACTCTGACTAGGTCCACTCGAGGAGTTACTGAACTGCTGTTGTGAAGACACTTGCTCACACTCAGGAGCAATGTGTCCCAACATATGACACTTGTTGCAATTCAGGTTGTTCCTTCCACAGGATAGACGACCATGCCCTACACGGCGACACCTCCCACAGACAATGACACCCTCCTGCGTACGCAAATCAGGATCAGGACGTATCCCACGTGAAGAGGACTGTTGAAACGCAGTGTTCACAGACTGGTAGAAGGGTACTTCGTGAGCTTGAGGCGCTGTAGGAAGATACACAGGAGAATTCTGGACCAATGGTTGAGTAGGTATAGCGGCAGCGACTGTGTTCCTTCTCGTTTGACGAGAAGGGTTCAGAATTTGCTGCTGTACAGCCTGTGTTGACTCGATCAGTTCAAGTATACGCTGCATCATAGCATTCTCAGGCACCTGTTGCGAGGTAGGTCCTTCCATAAACTCAGACTCGTCTTCCACAGGTAGATGTAGGTTCTTATAAAGTAGAACAGCTACAGCTTGAGGAATCGAATTCACCATGGTAGTAGCAAGTGCAGATCTCCACTCCTTATTACGAATTCCTGCCAAGAAGTACTGGTAACTGTGACGATGTGCCTCTGAATTTTCTAGGCACACCCGCAGCTGCCCAGCCGGGACAACCCGCACACTGATTCGGACTAAGATGATGGTTTTCAAGATGGGTATTGAGTGGGACTCCTGGGCGAATTGGTGGTTTGGACTTTGGGGATGCAGATGTTCGGTTACGGAGAGGCTCACAGGTTGGAAGCGTACGCCCTGAATGGGTACCACATTCAGGATGCAATTACGACGCTCAGTCCGACCGCCGACACCTTGACGGCAGGTATCCAAGAGAATGAAGCAAGTGCCCTCGGAGAACGTATCCCGAGGAGCAGCCTACCTTGACGGAGCCGAACATCACCTAAAAACACCCTGAAACTCCAAGGTTTCCACAATTACGACCCTACCTACACATGTAAACCCCAAGACAGTCTCCCTTATCCTGAAAGTTCGATCGCCTACCGGATATGAAGACTCCATCCGAAGTTATGAAGTGTACCCCGAATGTACATCCCGAATGACAATACATCCTGAATGGCCAAGCGACTGTCAAAGAGCAAGATCAAAGATCAAGTTGCCGATGATAAGTTCAGTCCGGAAGTCAGTTTACTGACATTCAAGCAGAGTCAAGACAGTGCGACCCAAGAGTATCGCAATCAGATGATTACACCGTGCAAGAACAAGACCAGTGCTGCCGATCTCAGAAGAGCCGAGACATCGCTGATGAGTGTATGCAGATCCAAGTTCGACGTGACATTTCAAGTATAATGAGACCAAGTCTACCCGAGTGTGACCTCACGAAGTAAAGGAAGACCGCCAAAGAAGTACCAAGACTACCAAGATTGAAGAAGAATTCAGAATGCCAAAGAGGTAGAAGATAATTTTAAACAGAGTTTGATTTGCGTTGAGAAGCACAAGTGTCTTCGAGTTCGCTTCATATTGGGAAGCCTAAGTATCTTCGTCGCACAGGCAACCTAGGGAGGTCGCCGTACTTTTTAACACATCTCGTCAAGGAAGGACCACCTGGAGGACTGCTCACATTAGGAGGGCCCCAGAGTGAGGACGACCAAGGCCGCGCTAACTACGCGAAAACTCTCAACACGTTCAAGTCGATTTAACTTGGGGACCAGTGGGCTTGAACACTCGGAGAGATCCAGTTATTTTATTTGCTAAGTTGCTAGTGGACACTCCGAGTGCCCCTTGCATTTCATATTCATTTTCCCTGCGATCTTAGGAGGTTTGGTAGTGATCACCCTAGGATTTGACTATCGATTACTGTGTGTTTAGGAAAGACATTCTATTGTTTCCCTCGAGCATTTTGAGGTGGTGCGCGTAGGGCATCCCGAAATTTACCTGTATTCGGGCGTGCTAACTAACTAACTAACTAACTAACTAACTGACAGGCTGCATACTGTATATTCAAACTCTGTATTATTTTAGGTTATCTTTTGGGAAGAAGGTCTTTACTCGTGATCTCTCGACCCACATTCAGGACCCCCAGGATACGTACAACCTGGAAGTTCTTACATTTTCTGTGTGTCTATCTTAGGAATACAAATACCCGGTGAAACCCGGTCCGCCGAATTAATCGACACCTATAGGGATTGCACAAGGTCACACGCCAACCTGGATCGAGTCTAGTACTTGATCCAGGACCTGTACTACCCGAAAAGTCGGTTCTTTTTGAAGGACCACCCCCACTCTTCGGGCGCGCTATACTTTGGGCGGTAAAGTGTTCACCCACTTCGCCACATAACGCATCTGGGGATCGAAGCACTGAGCAGCATCGCACAGACCAGAAATCAAATCACCCCACACTTCAGCCGACATCCCTCGAGAACGCTTCGTTGTCTTCAGACGTTCAATCATCTGCTGAGGAGTCTGACAAACAAACTGGTTATGAAAGCGAGTCTTGAGCGTCTCGAAGTCGTCAATCTGCGAGTACATCCGCCAGTTTTCACCCGAACTACCCTTCAACCGATCACGAAATACACTCAATCGAAGAGGATCACTGAGGCCAAACGTTGCACGCTCAAAAGCATCCCAAAACGTCCTAGCTTTATCCACAATAGTGTTGTCAGAGTAGAAAGGAGGTAACATCCGAACAGCGTTCTTGATGTGAGAGGGCATTCCATGTCCATAGGGAGAACTAGAGCCGTAACCTGAGCCGTTCGCTTCACCAGTATAGTGACCATAAGTGTTCGCGTAGTTCTCCGTCGAGAACTTGTCGAAACCATTCGTGCTAGCCTGAGTAGTCGGTTGTTGTCCTAGATATGACTGGTGTCCATACTGTACTTGAAGTTGCTGTTGTTCACCATGATAGTACTGGCCTTGAGAAGTCTGAGGCATAGACCGTGAATACTGCACTCGGGAAACTGCCTGTGAAGGTTGAGTCTGCTGCACTTGGGAGTTCTGCATTGTAGACTGAGAGTGAGATGCGCGAGAGGTTTGCTGCATGGGCTGAGAGAACTGGACAAGAGCTTGTTGTGGCGAAGGCTGAGAGGCTACCATCATACCGGAACTGCTCACGGGAGTGGCAGTTATACCCGATTGTACGAACTGTCCATTGCCGTACGGGGACACGTGACCATAGTTCATCGCAGCCGCTTGAGCCCATCCTGACTGTTGATTGAACGGATAGTTGAAACTGAGGCCGGGAGTCATCGGAGACTCGCCAATCGTACAATTCCGGTACGAAGGAATTGCAGTCCGAATGCGCTGCACAGGTAAAGTAGTCCTTGACTGAGTCACGCTAGGCGGAGTGACCGCATCCAACCATCCAGGAATCGAGGGCCGAGAAGTCTGCATCGTGTAGGCAGGAGAAGGCTGATGTTGATATCCACTGTAAGGTTGAGACTGGGTCCCAGCGTCTGTTCCCTGCAGTGATAGACTCACGGCTCCACTAGGTGCCTGAAAACCAGTAGAAGTGCTAGCCTGTTGTTGGCCTCCATTATCTATCTGCCGAGCTTCACTTCCAAGAGGGGCCAATTGTGGGCCCGGTTCCCCCGCAGCCAACCCACTAGATCGAGAAGGTTGTAGCACCGAAGAAGTCCCGAGAACAGTGTTGTGACTCAGGATCCTAGCTGTAGTAGACTCGTCAGAGGTACCAGTAGTAGTAGTAGTAGCCGCCACTTGACCGATACCTCCCGTTGGAGCACTCCTATTAGCAGTCGTTGAGCCGCCAAAAGAAGGTGATAGGCTTCTTCCTAGCCGACGAGCTGGTGTTCGCATACTTCCTCGCCCACGACTTGTATCCATTACTGCACGCTGCACTAAAGACTAACACCGAATTCCTTTAAAGGAATTTACTAAGCTTCAGAAGCAACCGGAATACCGAGGCGGACACTTCCCGTGTGGAGATACCCTTGGGTACAGCCCGAATACAACACGACCGAATCCCAGGCAGAAGACCTGTTCTGTAGATGGGTCTCCTAAAAGAACGGTACAGTCCAGGAGTTAAAAGAACTCCGAGAAGATCGTCTGCTGTCCTATGTCTTGGACCAGCGCGATCTTCGCATTGGTTTGCCCACTTAATCGCTAAGCGGCAACTCCACTCCGATATGGAGGGACTTAGACAGCAGTCTAAGTCCAGCGCTCAGGACGAGCGCGGGTACGGTTCCGTCAACCCAGGTACTGTACACCGTAAGGCGGCTAAGAAACCGCGGACTACTTACGGCCCGGCTGTTGTTGATCCCAGATCTCAACAGCCTTCGGGCAGTCAACCCGGAGCCGGTCTTCCGGCTCCCACGAGTTCTGTGACGAGGGATACCCTCACCACTTCCCAGAGCGCCGCAGCTCTCGGACGACGGCTCCACATGGAAGTGGATCTCGCCACTCCGATCAAGGTGGGCAGAAGGTACCATCATACGTATTCGAGTATGAGGCTCCTTCTCAGCCTCATACTCCTGAACACTAATCTTCTGGTCGGGTCTCTGTGGGATCCCTTCTGCAAAACGAAGGCCGTCGACTTCGAGATCGCGTCTACGCGATCGAGATTGGCTTTGGTCTGGGACCTGGTGGTCAGGCTACCGCCCAGGCTGGCAAGCCAGGGGCCCTTGAGGTCCTTCGTTAAGACGTGGACGCTCAGTCGTGAGATTCGGGAGCTCCACGGACGTGTTGACCGCCGAGTTCCGGCGTCCGTCCTGTAGGAACTCCATCGAGGCTTAGACGCTCTAAGCCGTGAGATGCGCGGTCGGCTGCCTTCTTATGAGCCGCAGGGATATTCATATCACTCGGTTTATTGGTATGGCTCTCACGGGAGCTCTTCCCATGCGGTACCCTTCTACCCTTCGTATGATTCGCGTGAGTACCAGCCTGTCTTCCATTCACAGGCTTCGACACCGGCTGCTCTGGTTGTCCATGAGACTCAACCTCGATTTGAGGAGGCGAGCTCTCGCCTTGTCCTTCCTCCAGCTGAGGAGAAGAACCCTGCGGATCATGGCTAAGACACTCCACATAGAACGTTGGTTGCGTCGCCATCGACTTTGAGAGGTGAATGGTGTATGCGCTACCGTGTCTGGCAAGGACCACAAAGGGGCCCATGAAGCGGTGCTTCAACGTGTTGCTTTCGACGGAGCTAACCACCTTTAGCGGTAGGTTTTAGCGTCTAGAAGGACTAAATCACCCTTTTAAACACATTTAAGTTTCTTCTTCCCTTTCGGTCTGAGTACTCCTTTGCCTGTCTTGGGCTAACGCCGTTGCGTCTCTAACCCCCGCTGATCAACATCCGGCTGTTGTCTATAAACGACGACAAATTGTCTTTTCGAAGACTCTTGCTCGATCTCCGAGATCTGGGAGGAAAAGGCTTTCCTAGCCTCTCCCCCTCTTACGCTGGAGGCCACGGTGCCTCCCCATAAGCTAAGCGACACCTAGAGGTGTCGTAGCCCATTAAAGTAAACCCCGTTGATATGTGTACCGCATTGCTATGTGCAAACTCAACAATGGGCAGCTGGTCCAACCAGGACCAAGTGCCTCAGCACAGATGCTCCGATGAGTATCTTCGAGCACGCGATTGACGCGCTCCGCCGGACCGTCCGTCTGCGGATGGTCCGCAGTTGACATCGTCAACTTGGTTCCAAGAAGCTGGAACAGGGTGTCCCAAAACGCCCCTGCATAACACGGGTCTCGGTCAGAGACAATGGTGTCTGGTAGGCCATGATAGCGGAACGCCTATCTAGGAATAGCTGTGCAGCTTGTTTTTCCCCGTGACCTTGTCACGTACCGGAGCAAGATGTACCATCTTGCTCAAACGGCAGCCAAACACCAATATGCTGGTGTTGCCCTTGTCATCGGCCGGCAGGCCGAAGACGAAGTCGAGACTCATCGACTTCCAGCAGTTTGCTGGCACAGGTAGGCTCTGCAGTGGAGCCGAGGCGTGGCCCGAAGGCTTCACCCTCTGACATGTTTCACATGTCTTGACATAGTGTGCCACCCACTTATACATACGGGGCCACCAAAATGTCTGAGAGACCATTTGATAGGTCTTCTCCCGGCCAAGATGGCCACTTATCGACGCATCTTGCGCCTCTAGAAGTATGTCATACTTCAGATCCTCGTCGTTTGGAACGACAACCCGAGGAGGATCTCTAGGGTCTACTCTGTAGTGGAGTAACCAATCGGCCACCTCATAGCGATGGAGCTGCGCCCGCTGTCGAGGCGAGAGCCCTATCGACTTTGGCGTCCTTGCCATCGGACAAGAACCGCACCAGTGGTGTGTAGTTCTCGTCCTCCTGATACGCTAAGCGTATCCGATCGTATAGATCTGTCGTGACCCGACTGACATGAGCTGGCTCGTGGTCAGGTCGACCCAACAAAGCATCGGCAAGTACGTTGAGCTTGTCCGGCTTGTATTCGATGCGGAAAATGTATTCTGCGAAGAATGACAGCCACCTCGCCATTCGTTGCGATAAATGCGGCGAGTCGGTGGCAGTCTGCAAGGACGCGTGATCCGTGTAGATCACAAAGGGCCTCGGGTCCGAGAGATGTACTCTGGGTTTGACAAGAGCATTCTTCATTTTAAGTAGCTCCTTGTCATCACGGGATAATTCCGTTCGGCAGTCTTGAAGTGCCTGGAGTGGAAGGAGATGACGCCTTCGCGTCCTTCATCGTCTTTCTGCAACATCGCACCTTGCCTATTGCATCGTCAGAAGCGTCATGGACAACGCTAAAAGAATTGTTCTCGCCCGGCACTATTCTGACTATGTAGCCATCTATTTGATTAGAAACCTGACGTCCTCATGCTCGCTCTCAGCGAATCTGGGACTTTCACATAATCGTCTTCCCCAACGAGAGCATTATCCACAGAAACATAAGCGTCAGGGTTCATAGTAATACCTAGATCTAATTGCGAAAATAGTTGATTCAACAGCGCTGAATCCAAGATGACGAGTTGGCATCCACGGACCAGTAAGATTGCTTGCCTTCACATGGAGGATTTCATCGGATACAAGGTCGATACTTTATGTACTGTGGACGTACGCAATGAAGTTGAGCTAAATTTCTGCGTAGGTTGGGGGCTGCCTCTTCATCTGAGTTTCGTTGACAGCCGTATTGATTGATAATCTTGCCAACCGTGAAGCATCCGACTTGCTTAAAGAACTTGGCTGCCACCCAGGCTTGGCGATCAATCAGAGGTAAGCGTGGGTGGTCTTTGCCGTGCTGACGAAGGTAGTTTTTCTTGAATGGATGAGGTGATGGTGAGAAGGCGATATGATCAATGAAGAGCAAGCCAGACAATCTGCTCTTGCTGGCAATTCATCTGTGCTCTTATAGGAAACTATCTTTATAGCCTATTGTACTTGAATTTTGATTTGCTAAGTTCGGGGCCATGAAAGAGCTGCTCTTATTGGCGATATGCTCCTTTATCAGGTGCTATAATAGCCGCTGCTCCGTGTACTCTAAATGTGGCGAAGTGGGTGAACACTTTTACCGCCCAAGGTATAGCGCGCCTGAAAAGAGGGGGTTGGCCTTCGAGAAGAACCGACTTTTCGGGTAGTACTAGTCCTGGATCAAGTACTAGACTCGCTCCAGGTTGGCGTGTGACCTTGTACAATCCCTATATGTGTCGACTAATTTGGCGGACCGGGTTTCACCGGGTATTTGTATTCCGAAGATAGACACACAGAAAATGTAAGAACTTCCAGGTTGTACGTATCCTGGGGGTCCTGAGTGTGGGTTGAGAGATCACGAGTAGAGACCTTCTTCCCAAGATAACCTAAAACAATACAGATTTTGAATATACAATACGCAGCCTGTCAGTTAGTCAGCACGCCCGAATACAGGTAAATTTCGGGATGCCCTACGCGCACCACCTCAAAATGCTCGAGGGAAACAATATGATGTCTTTCCTAAACACACAGTAATCAACAGTCAAATCCTAGGGGTGATCACTACCAAACCTCCTAAGATCGCAGGGAAATGAATATGAAATGCAAGGGGCACTCGGAGGGTCCACTAGCAACTTAGCAAATAAAATAACTGGATCTCTCCGAGTGTTCAAGCCCACTGGTCCCCAAGTTAAATCGACTTGAACGTGTTGAGAGTTTTCACGCGGTCAGCGCGGCCTTGGTTGTTCTCACTCTGGGGCCCTCCTACTTTGAGCGGTCCTCCAGGTGGTCCTTCCTCGACGAGATGAATTAGGAAACACAGCTACCTCCCTTGGTCGCTCGTGCTTCTAAAGACACTTGTGATTCATAACGCAAATCAAACTCTGTTTAAAAATAGCTTCTACCTTGGCATTCTAAAATCTTCTTCAATCTTGGTAGTCTTGGTACTTCTGTGGCGGTCTTCCTTTACTTCGTGAGGTCATGATCGGGTGGACTTGGTCTCAGTTTACTTGAAATGTCACGTCCAACTTGGATCTGCATAAACTCATCAGCGATGTCTCGGCTCTTCTGAGATCGGCAGCACTGGTCTTGTCCTTGTGCAGTGTAGTCGTCTGATTGCGTGTCCCTGGGGGCATCACTGCCTTGGCTCTGCTTGAATGTCAACGGAACTGACTTCTGGAATGAACTTATCTTCGACTACTTGATCTTTGGTCTAGTTCTTGGACAGTCACTTGGTCATTCGGGGTGTTTGCCATTGAGGATGTACGGCCATTCAGGATGTACTCCACAACTTCGGATGGCGTCTTCGTATCCGGTATTTAATCGAACATTCAGGATGTGGGAGACAGTGTTGGGGTTTACATGTGTAGATTGGTCGTAACTGCGGAAAACTTGGAGTTTCAGGGTGTTTTGGGTGATGTTCGACTCTGTCAAGGTAGGCTGCTCCTCGGGATACGTTTACCGAGGGCACTTGCTTCCTTCTCTTGGATGCCTGCCGTCAAGGGGTCGGCGGTCGGACTGAACATCAATGCAGCATCCTGAATGTGGTACCCATTCAGGGCGTACGCTTCCAACCTGTGAGCCTCTCCGTAACCGAATATCTACATCCCCAAAGTCCAAACCATCAATTCGCCCAGGTGTCCCGCTCAATACCCATCCTGAAAACCATCATCCCTTGTTCGACTCAGTCTGCTTGGGTTGTCCCGGCTGGGCAGCTGCGGGTGTGCCTAGAAAATTCGAAGGTACATCGTCACATAAAGGTTTGACCACAGCATCGGGTCTATCTGAAACCTTTATAGTAAACCCGTACGCTTTTTCTTTGCTTCAATCAAAACCTCATCCGGGCAGAGCCAAGGCTAGCGCATATGGTAAGCTCGCTTAGTTGCTGTCGAAAGCATCTTGGTGCTGTCGCTACCAAACCCAGTTGGCATCCTTCTTTATGAGATCCGACAAGGGTCGAGCAAGTTCAGCGTAACCCACACTGTATTTGGGAGGATATTTGGCTAAGAACAACCACTTCTGAAGGCCCTTCTGTGACCTCGGGGTCACCCAAGCCGCAATGACTTTGGCCTTCCCTGGATCGGCGCGTACGCCGACCCTGCTGAAAAAGCCACCGAGAACCTTTATCTTCTCAGCCGCGAAGACGCACTTGTCGATGTTGGCATAGATCTTGTTGGCTCTTATGATCTCACACACTCGACGGAGGTCACCTCCATAGCCGTCTGACCATCTTCGGCACGGCTATGGACGAATATATCGTGGAGGTACGTCTGCGCAAACGTTCGCAGTGGGCTCAACAAATTGGAGATCAAGCGATTGACCGTCACTAGGCACTCGAAATTCTTTGTGGTATTAACAGCCACTCCCAAAGTGAAACAGGGTATGAGGCACCGTCACTAGCATACACCGTAGATAAGAGGAAGTTCTCACTAATGAACAGAAGTCTTGACCTTAAGGTAAAATCAACTCTGTTTATGTATGGGTCTCGGGTGGAAGCCCATCTGCCCTTGTGAACCACTCAAATCTAAGTATGCACCTAATTAGATGAAATGGATCTGCTTTACCCACTTTCAACCAATCAGTGCATGACAGCAACACCCACGCTAGTAGTGTGACTGAGCCCCTACGTTTGTGTATGTACCTATGTAACTTCAACCTACTTGTGTAAATGGTCCTTTACATCACCCTCCCCTCTAAATTGAGGTGCTCACTGCGGTGAGAGGAATGTCACTCTCCCGCATCAGTAAACGGTTATATCCGTCGACTACATCCGATGCGTTGTTGCGCGTACAGCCCGACATGTTGTCCAACAACACGTCCTTGCGAGGGACCGGCGTCTGTGCCGGTACCGTCGCATTGTTCATCTTGTTGTAAACGTGATCAAGACGCCACTTCCCGTTCGGTTTACGAACGCATAGGGTTGTCATCATGTGCGGGGACTTCGATTCCCGCACCATGCCCGACTTCGCCGTCTCGGCGAAGAAGGCATCTATGACCTCGCACTGCTCACGAGGCAGAGGCCATTGCCTCGTGACATAGTACTTTGTCCCAGGCACGAGGTCAATCAGAATCAATCAGGATTCTGAAGGGATCTCCGTATCTCTGTACACTCGCGTGTACCACGATCAGTCCACCGCTGCTCTTCCTCGTCTCGAGAGCACCCAGGCTCTCAGGGGCTAAGCCTCCATGGCGTGCGCCGTCCGCACTCCAACCACGGGGACTTAGATCTTCTCCAGTAGGGCGCCCCACCCCTACTGGTGATCCCAGTTCCCCTGGCTCTTGGGTCGCGGCTTCTGCCACGGCCCCTCGAGCCCCTAGGTTTGGAAGGGAAATTCATTTTCCCTCCCGCAGGGCAGGCACGTTGCATGTGCCCAAGGTACCCACATCCGTAGCAACGGATGGAGCTCTGTACGGCCTACCCAGTTCCATGGGTACCGTCCCTGTGCTAGCTCCAGCTGCTGGAGCTCCTTGCACTGCGCCTGACGCCGCACTGTGATCCTGTCACACCGACGTAGGAATACGAGCATGTCTGTGGCTGTACCCTCTTGGAGGGCGATCTGGATCGCCTCATCCATAGTGTTCGCATGCACACGGAACAACTGGTTGTTGGATGGGCCCACCTTTAGGCCATTCATGAACACCGCCACCTTGATACATTTAGGTATGGGGTTCTCCACCAGAGATGCAGTAAATACTCGCATTTCTGGGATGTATTCATGCAGCTCACTTTTCCCTTGTTTACGGGCAAGGAAGCGCGAGCATTGGCGATACTCATAGTTCGCCGGAAGGAAGGCGGCTCTAAGCTGTTGACACAGCTGAGCCCAGGTTATGAGGCTAAACGTCGACGTCGCCTCGCGGGTGCACACCCAGGTCTTTGTCCGACCTCCCAGCTTGAAAAGGTCGAAAGCGACCCGAAGTCGCTCGGTCGAGATGAGAGCCGTATCCATGGCGAGCTCTACCTCTCTAACTCCGAAGCGGAGGTTCTCTCCCTCCTTGCCTTCATAGGTATTAACCTTGAGCCTCAACGGCTTAGGTTGGGCTGGCTTCATCTCAGCCACGGGGGTCTGCAGCCCCTGTACGTGGGCGATAAGCCCTCGCTCATGCGTGTCGAATGCCTCGATGTGTTCGACCTGCTCGGCTGGCGCAGCAGCCGCCAAGCTTCGGAGGGCATCTCCTCCAAAGATGCCCACCATCTTCCGGACCGACTCAAACTGAGAGTCCTGCAAGGTAAGCCAGGATGGATAGAGGATTCAGGTAGTCAATCTACCCGCGTAGGCGTGGATTGACTACAAGTGCTACCAAGTGTGACGGGGTCACACGAGCACCTTGCTTGAGGAAGCGTGCTATTAAGAGTATACAAACTCTAAGTGAACGGCGGTTCATTAGTCCCTGGTCTGAGGGGACTTATCGCCAGTTTAGCGTAAGTTTTAGACTGATTTATTTATAGTTAATTAGGTCCATTTGGCCTGTAATACAAACTCCTAATTAACTATAATTTATCCCTAATATGCATATAAAAGGTAGGTTTAATGCTATTGGTTGTCCATCCCCACCAAAGATGCCCGCCATCTTCAGGACCGACCCTATCACTTGCTTCACACAGTTTAGCTGCTGTCCCAGGAGTAAACCCTGAAATCTCCTTGAGTTCCTTCACCTTCTCCATCGCTCTCTCGCCATTAACAGAACCGAATTTGTCGCTCTTTTCGACAGTGTTGGTATGACACGGCAGTTCACTAGTCCCTGGTCTGAGGGAACTTAATAGCCAGCTTAGGGTATTTAAAACTGATAGTAAATTTGGTTCATTGGACAATTTGGCGTGCGTGTAATGCAAATTACTAATTAACTATATCTTTTCCTATATAGCAATAGATCAAATGTCATTAGTTGGCTCTCTGCCACCCGACCTACGTGATAGTGATGTACTACTGACGGAGTACTCACAAAGTGAATATTCCTGAAATATATCTATTTCTAGAGACGGTACCAAATCGGGAGTACCCCTCATGTTACCCCATTACAGTCGTATACAATTTGTGGATTGCAGATCGATTTCTCCATGAAATGGTTAGCAATATATTGTCCTGTATGCCATGGTTAAAACGACGGTTTTGATTGAAGCAAAGAAAAAGCATATGGGCTTAATATAAAGGTTTCAGGTAAATCCGATGCTATGGTCAAACCTTTAGAGTACACGGAGCAGCGGCTATTATAGCACCTGATAAAGGAGCATATCGCCAATAAGAGCAGCTCTTTCATGGCCCCGAACTGAGCAAATTAAAATTCAAGTACAATAGGCTATAAAGATAGTTTCCTATAAGAGCACAGATGAATTGCCAGCAAGAGCAGATTGTCTGGCTTGCTCTTCATTGATCATATCGCCTTCTCACCATCACCTCATCCATTCAAGAAAAACTACCTTCGTCAGCACGGCAAAGACCACCCACGCTTACCTCTGATTGATCGCCAAGCCTGGGTGGCAGCCAAGTTCTTTAAGCAAGTCGGATGCTTCACGGTTGGCAAGATTATCAATCAATACGGCTGTCAACGAAACTCAGATGAAGAGGCAGCCCCCAACCTACGCAGAAATTTAGCTCAACTTCATTGCGTACGTCCACAGTACATAAAGTATCGACCTTGTATACGATGAAATCCTCCATGTGAAGGCAAGCAATCTTACTGGTCCGTGGATGCCAACTCGTCATCTTGGATTCAGCGCTGTTGAATCAACTATTTTCGCAATTAGATCTAGGTATTACTATGAACCCTGACGCTTATGTTTCTGTGGATAATGCTCTCGTTGGGGAAGACGATTATGTGAAAGTCCCAGATTCGCTGAGAGCGAGCATGAGGACGTCAGGTTTCTAATCAAATAGATGGCTACATAGTCAGAATAGTGCCGGGCGAGAACAATTCTTTTAGCGTTGTCCATGACGCTTCTGACGATGCAATAGGCAAGGTGCGATGTTGCAGAAAGACGATGAAGGACGCGAAGGCGTCATCTCCTTCCACTCCAGGCACTTCAAGACTGCCGAACGGAATTATCCCGTGATGACAAGGAGCTACTTAAAATGAAGAATGCTCTTGTCAAACCCAGAGTACATCTCTCGGACCCGAGGCCCTTTGTGATCTACACGGATCACGCGTCCTTGCAGACTGCCACCGACTCGCCGCATTTATCGCAACGAATGGCGAGGTGGCTGTCATTCTTCGCAGAATACATTTTCCGCATCGAATACAAGCCGGACAAGCTCAACGTACTTGCCGATGCTTTGTTGGGTCGACCTGACCACGAGCCAGCTCATGTCAGTCGGGTCACGACAGATCTATACGATCGGATACGCTTAGCGTTTCAGGAGGACGAGAACTACACACCACTGGTGCGGTTCTTGTCCGATGGCAAGGACGCCAAAGTCGATAGGGCTCTCGCCTCGACAGCGGGCGCAGCTCCATCGCTATGAGGTGGCCGATTGGTTACTCCACTACAGAGTAGACCCTAGAGATCCTCCTCGGGTTGTCGTTCCAAACGACGAGGATCTGAAGTATGACATACTTCTAGAGGCGCAAGATGCGTCGATAAGTGGCCATCTTGGCCGGGAGAAGACCTACCAAATGGTCTCTCAGACATTTTGGTGGCCCCGTATGTATAAGTGGGTGGCACACTATGTCAAGACATGTGAAACATGTCAGAGGGTGAAGCCTTCGGGCCACGCCTCGGCTCCACTGCAGAGCCTACCTGTGCCAGCAAACTGCTGGAAGTCGATGAGTCTCGACTTCGTCTTCGGCCTGCCGGCCGATGACAAGGGCAACACCAGCATATTGGTGTTTGGCTGCCGTTTGAGCAAGATGGTACATCTTGCTCCGGTACGTGACAAGGTCACGGGGAAAAACAAGCTGCACAGCTGTTCCTAGATAGGCGTTCCGCTATCATGGCCTACCAGACACCATTGTCTCTGACCGAGACCCGTGTTATGCAGGGGCGTTTTGGGACACCCTGTTCCAGCTTCTTGGAACCAAGTTGACGATGTCAACTGCGGACCATCCGCAGACGGACGGTCCGGCGGAGCGCGTCAATCGCGTGCTCGAAGATACTCATCGGAGCATCTGTGCTGAGGCACTTGGTCCTGGTTGGACCAGCTGCCCATTGTTGAGTTTGCACATAGCAATGCGGTACACATATCAACGGGGTTTACTTTAATGGGCTACGACACCTCTAGGTGTCGCTTAGCTTATGGGGAGGCACCGTGGCCTCCAGCGTAAGAGGGGGAGAGGCTAGGAAAGCCTTTTCCTCCCAGATCTCGGAGATCGAGCAAGAGTCTTCGAAAAGACAATTTGTCGTCGTTTATAGACAACAGCCGGATGTTGATCAGCGGGGGTTAGAGACGCAACGGCGTTAGCCCAAGACAGGCAAAGGAGTACTCAGACCGAAAGGGAAGAAGAAACTTAAATGTGTTTAAAAGGGTGATTTAGTCCTTCTAGACGCTAAAACCTACCGCTAAAGGTGGTTAGCTCCGTCGAAAGCAACACGTTGAAGCACCGCTTCATGGGCCCCTTTGTGGTCCTTGCCAGACACGGTAGCGCATACACCATTCACCTCTCAAAGTCGATGGCGACGCAACCAACGTTCTATGTGGAGTGTCTTAGCCATGATCCGCAGGGTTCTTCTCCTCAGCTGGAGGAAGGACAAGGCGAGAGCTCGCCTCCTCAAATCGAGGTTGAGTCTCATGGACAACCAGAGCAGCCGGTGTCGAAGCCTGTGAATGGAAGACAGGCTGGTACTCACGCGAATCATACGAAGGGTAGAAGGGTACCGCATGGGAAGAGCTCCCGTGAGAGCCATACCAATAAACCGAGTGATATGAATATCCCTGCGGCTCATAAGAAGGCAGCCGACCGCGCATCTCACGGCTTAGAGCGTCTAAGCCTCGATGGAGTTCCTACAGGACGGACGCCGGAACTCGGCGGTCAACACGTCCGTGGAGCTCCCGAATCTCACGACTGAGCGTCCACGTCTTAACGAAGGACCTCAAGGGCCCCTGGCTTGCCAGCCTGGGCGGTAGCCTGACCACCAGGTCCCAGACCAAAGCCAATCTCGATCGCGTAGACGCGATCTCGAAGTCGACGGCCTTCGTTTTGCAGAAGGGATCCCACAGAGACCCGACCAGAAGATTAGTGTTCAGGAGTATGAGGCTGAGAAGGAGCCTCATACTCGAATACGTATGATGGTACCTTCTGCCCACCTTGATCGGAGTGGCGAGATCCACTTCCATGTGGAGCCGTCGTCCGAGAGCTGCGGCGCTCTGGGAAGTGGTGAGGGTATCCCTCGTCACAGAACTCGTGGGAGCCGGAAGACCGGCTCCGGGTTGACTGCCCGAAGGCTGTTGAGATCTGGGATCAACAACAGCCGGGCCGTAAGTAGTCCGCGGTTTCTTAGCCGCCTTACGGTGTACAGTACCTGGGTTGACGGAACCGTACCCGCGCTCGTCCTGAGCGCTGGACTTAGACTGCTGTCTAAGTCCCTCCATATCGGAGTGGAGTTGCCGCTTAGCGATTAAGTGGGCAAACCAATGCGAAGATCGCGCTGGTCCAAGACATAGGACAGCAGACGATCTTCTCGGAGTTCTTTTAACTCCTGGACTGTACCGTTCTTTTAGGAGACCCATCTACAGAACAGGTCTTCTGCCTGGGATTCGGTCGTGTTGTATTCGGGCTGTACCCAAGGGTATCTCCACACGGGAAGTGTCCGCCTCGGTATTCCGGTTGCTTCTGAAGCTTAGTAAATTCCTTTAAAGGAATTCGGTGTTGCGCAAGCAGCACACGCCTAGCGGCATCGATGTCTTCTGCAAAGAGTTGTTCATTCTGAACCAAGTCATGCTCATAGGCGCCACGAGAAATGCGCCTATGGTTAAACCCACGAGGGGCTCTGAGTTCTCCAAAAACATAGGAGGTCCAGTCCCCACACCCGGCGGGTAATATCCGCGAGGATATGCCGGCGTAGAAGGCGCAGAGGACGATACCTCTGTAGCGTCTACTGTTGAGCAACACGATAGTGTTCTTGCTGCTCACCGAGGTATTTTATGATCTCCCGTGATTTAGCCACAACCCTCTCTTCTCCTTTCTCCTTCTCAGACTCAAAGTCATCGAAGATGTTATGATAACCTTACGGTACGTTCTAAAAGTAGTGATTTGGGAACTGCTCGTTCGAAAAGAGTTTGTATGCTCTTAATAGCATGCTTTCGCAAAGCAAGGTGCTCCGTTGTACCCGTGAAAGCTTCATATACCCCTTTTCTATCCTCTTGGACACTCTAACCGCCGATCCGCTACCATCTCGCGTCAACAAAACTACTTCACTACGCTTCTGTCATCTTGCTCTTTCACGCTATGGATGCCTTTCCGACTGCTGTCAATCGACTGCTGTCAATCGACTGCTGTCGATCGACTGGTGGTGTCCCAGCCTCCGTCGCTACTATCGCACCTTCTACACGACTCAGTAACAAAACGTGGCATCGGAGCTTGAGCGTGACCACACCGACAAATCGAGCGCCATGTCAGCTGAGGGCCCGGTCCACGGCGACGATAGGCGTGTTCTTGGCGCACACAGACAACAGGACAGTTAAGAGGCGATAGGAGACGACATGACAGGCGCATCAACTTAACAAGAGAACAACAGAAAGACGGTAAAAGAGAGCAAAAGGTGCAAAAGTGCCGCGACCCGGGATCGAACCAGGGACCTTTAGATCTTCATTGGAAGGCCCCGAAGTGCCGTGCGAACATGTCTTTCGGGGCACGCATGGTCGTTGACGTGGAAATCTCGGTGTCTTGATAGTGCAAAAGGCTTAATGACAATCGCAACGTCACGATGATGGCTTGTCGATGGGTATCAACAGGAGAAGGAAAGAGAGAGGCACTCTGTTCCTAACTCCTCATTGGTTGGGGGTATTCCAACCTAATAGGGGAAGGTGTAATGGATTACATGAAGGGGTACCCTAGAGAGGGTACCGCCTTTAGAAGTTGATATACTTCTGTGAGTATTCGTTTTAGATACTCTGTTGTGGGTGGTGTGGACCACGCTACTGCTACGTAGGTCTGGTGGCTGAGGGCCAACCAATAGCATTTGACCTACCTTTTATATGCATATATAGAAGACACTATAGTTAATTAGTTATTTGTATTACAGGCCAAATGACCTAATTAACTATAAATATAAATCAGTCTTAAACCTACTCCAAACTGCTATTAACCCCTTAGTTCCCGCATGTTGGATAATCCAACATAGAAGGAGTATACCCTAATTCATTTTTTTCGCAGCATCTATGTTATGTTGGATGTCCAACATAAGGATTCATTACACTTGAAATTTGTATGAGAATAAATCCCACTGGGACGCATACTTAAATCAATATATATTTTGTGTTATAAAAGGCCAAATGCACAGGTTTAGGCTTTCGTATCTAAGGATGTGCTTGAATAGTACAGAGAAATGGGCTTCGCACCCAGTATCGAGCGAGTGGCCTCCAAGCCACGAAACTCTCATTCTTCAAAACACCACTGAGAGAACAAGATGGTAGGTGGGGTGGGGAAGACGCCTCGTCACAAATTGACGGAACAGGAGAAAAAGCAGTGCCGCGAGGCACTGCTAAAGGAGCGTCGAGAGCGTTGCGTACGGCGTGCAGAGCAAAACGAAGAGAGCAGAGGGGAAAGTATGGGCAAAAGACAAAAGAAAGCGGCGAGGAAGAAGGCATCAAAGCTCACAACACTGGCAATGGAGACTGCGGAGTCCAAGGACACCGTGAATGCAGCAGTAGGTTCTGAAGTTCTAGAATTTGCGGAAGCCAAGGAGACACGGGCAGCTCAAACAATTGCGGAGGCCAATGAAGCGGTGACATTTATGGAGGGATCTACAGACATATCTGTAGCAGTTCATGACGTTGTGGAAGACATGGTCGTCTCAGTTGCAAGCGTCGATGCCGTGACCCCTGTCCCGCAGTCCATCACTGCGAGAGCTGCTCGACCACCAACCAGTGTGGGGAAGAGGAAAAGTAGGACTCCAGTGCCGATAAGAAAACGTCGACGTGGGGTTCTACAAGAAGACAGTGATGATGGCAAAGAGGTAAGTTTATGTTGGTTGGGTTCAACATAACGGGTTGCCTTGGATTGACGGCTAACATAATATCCTTCATATGAATATGCATGCACACAGTCAAGTGATATATGCGAGAGTGGTGATGGAGAAAATAACGTGTACGAGATACCGAACTGTGTCATTGACACAGATCCCAACTTGATGCCGAGATGAGCCAACCAATGTACGGGACTCAATTCTGATGAGGATTCCGATATTCAAGAAGAGCCAGAAGATGAAGAAGATGTCGATGGTGGTGATAGCTGGAGCGGAGATTGGGACATCGGCGAGCTTACAGATGAAAACCCTGAGGATGAATTTGAAGATCTTCCACCCTCGATTTGGTCTTCTGCAGCTAAGGATCAGGGCATGATTTCTTCCATGCGTCACGACGGATGGGAATACGGTGCGTATGTTTATAAATCCATCATAAGGTTGACTATTTATTCTAATATCCAACATAACAACTAACATTGTATTTTGCTATTTCAAACAACTCCAGATTCTACAAAATTTGGACCAGACCCGACCTATCGAGAATTGTGCAAAGACCCATTTGGCCAAAGTAACAGTGTTCTCAGCGTGGCAGACGACCCCCTAGCGTTGTTGTTCTATTTCATGCCGCCAAAATTGCGGTCTCAAATAGCTGTGGAGAGTAACCGGTACCACACCCAGACCATTCCCCTGCGGGCGAGAACTCTGCGGTCCCAACAACGTCGCAATGGGGGAGATGTCGAAGAGCTAGGTGAGATCCGTCGCCGTTTAGCGTGTGTTGCAGACATTGAGCCGTGGGAGATTTTACGGGTCGTGGCATTGTTGATTGCGAGAATGCTTGTCCCGATTCGTAAAGGGATTGCTGCGCATTGGTCCCTGAACAAAGTGGGAGCTCTACCATCGAATAGATTCGGCCAGTTCATGGCAAAGAACAGGTTTTTCCACATCATGGGGTATCTTCATTTTTCGAACAACAAGTCCCCTCAAGCTTCTCTGGATAGAGCGTGGAAAATTCGACCCGTGATAGATGTTCTGCAACGTACGTTTGCGCGGGGTTACAAAGCTCCACCTGTCATCAGTTTTGACGAAGCAACGCTACCTTCGCGCTCACGGTTCAACCCTATGCGTCAGTTCAACAAGGATATACCCCACCGTTGGGGGACGAAGGTGTTTGTTGCGGCATGCGCAAAGTCGGCGTACTGCATGAGGTTCGTGGGATGACTGTACTGGCAAGCTTCTGCTTGCCATTTTTTTGGCCTAAGTGCTTATGTTGGATTGTCATCAACATAAGCGAAGGGAAAGTAACGTGAGATTCACATAAACTAACTTATCCTGTCTTTACTGTTTTGGTGTGCTCAGAATTGAAGTATACTGTGGAGCGAAGACTCATCTTCGTACTCCAGTTCCTAAAGATAACAACGCTGGTGAAGCTGCTGTACTCCGCAACATGAATGCTTTATTACCCCCAGTAACAAACTCTCCGTGGCGTTTGGTCGTTACGGATAGATTCTATACTTCGGTCAAGCTGGCACTGGAGCTGCTTCACAGACGTATGTACTTGACAGGTACGATCCAGACCGACCGATCTGGCTACGCTAAGGGTGTCGTCACGTCTAAGAAATACAGAACAGTCAACAAAAGAAAGGCAATGGTGCCATCACAAGGGACTATCAAGCTAGCAGAAAACAAGAGATTTCCTCAACTTACGGCAGCCATGTGGATGGACCGAAACCCAGTTCACATGCTATCAAGCGGTGGTAGTCGACAAGAAGGCACAGTCAGTAAGTTGTGCATTTATTTGTATTGTTTGTTATCATCGTAGACTAACACTAGATATGAAATGTAGAGAGACGAATCAATGGCGAAGTTCAGTCTTTGCCTGCACCAGAGCTGGTGTGTGACTACCACCGCTGGATGGGTGGTGTCGATATCCACGACCAACTACGGATGCAGCGTTACAGCGTGCAGTTGGCCTACAAATCGCGCAAGTACTACAAGACTCTATTCTTTGGATTGCTGGATATGGCAATTGTGAATTCCTTCATTGTGCAGCGTCATCACAAGAAGGTGAACAACAAGCGCCCACCTAAGCATTTCAAGTTTCTTGAAGAGTTGCATGAGCAACTGCTTGCTATTGATTCAAGCGAAATGTTTGATGCAATTGTGGTACGTCCACGATGAATAGTCAACATATGCGATGCGTGGGGTTCTTGCATCTAACATAACAAAACATTTATGTTGATTCTTGTTCATAAACTTCAGGAAGCAACGACTGTGCGAGAGAGAACGGTGCCGTCACCTTCGAGAACTGAGTCGCAGCGGCAATCTGTTGCGGCTGTAGACGTGGATATCGGTCATCGACTAGAAGAAAATCCAGATACGGCGGAGGGTGCTCAAGGCGTGAAGCGGCGCCATCGATCATGCAAAGTCTGTGCCATACACAAGTCCAAACCATGAAAATTTACGAAGTATTTTTGTCCTGAGTGTTCGAGTGGCAACAAGCGGTGAGTGAAATTTATACACTACTTATTTAGATGAAAGTAAGCTAATATACTGCGTAATGGCCTAGAAAATATCTGTGCAACGTTCGACGCGACGGAAGGTTGGACACTTGCTTTACGATCTGGCACAACGAGTGGGATAATGGCAACGATATTCCCCAGCTCCTGCTTCAGGAACACAAGACGCGTGATCGACCACTCGCGTCGCGGCCAGGCAAAAAGCGGAGGCACCGTCAATAGCAAAACCAAGAGGAGGGAGGGAATGCTGAAGCGGACTCGGGGCTAGTAAGTGTAGGAACGGGTACAGCTTCAAATGACGGTGGTGAGGAAATGGCAGCTGACGAGATCTAGTAAGCTGCTTTGTCTACGCGCTCTGAGGATAGATATGCATCTTGCAATCAATTGAAACGACCTTACTTCTCTTCACTCATTGGTCAAATGTACGGATCTATGACTATACCGCATATGTAACGCCCTAGAAAACGTCCTCCCCAATAACCGGGACAGTTCTTATGTTTATTATATCATCATACGGTCTCCGATCTGTTTATTTTGCCTACATATGACCTCATTAAGTTGGAAATGCCACTCTCTACACAGTGTACGGTTCGTTTTTTCTCCCCTACCCCTTCTTCAAAATATCGTACTTAACATTGACAAATACTAAATCCTATACATTCTTATGTTGGACCTCCAACATAAGGGAAAAAATATACCCCTGAGATTTGAGGCCGGGAAGTAAGGGGTTAAGTCCCCTAACACCAGGGACTAATGAACTGCCGTTCAATTAGAGTTTGTATACTCTTAATAGCACGCTTCCTCAAGCAAGGTGCTCGTGTGACCCCGTCACACCACCTGTAACGGGGTTACATGAAAGGGGTACCCCAGAAAGGGTACCGCCTTTAGAAGTAGATATACTTCTGTGAGTATTTGTTTTAATACTGATGGAGTGGTGTGGGCCACACTGTGGTGTGAGCCACACTACTGCCACGTAGGTTCGGTGGCTGAGGGCCAACCAATAACATTAAACCTACCTTTTATATGCATAATTAAGATAAAGTATAGTTAATTAGTAATTTGTATTACAGGCCAAATGGACCTAATTAACTATAAATAAATCAGTCTAAAATCTACTCTAAACTGGCTATTAAGTCCCCTAAGACCAGGGACTAGTGAACTGCCGTTCACTTAGAGTTTGTATACTCTTAATAGCACGCTTCCTCTAAGCAAGGTGCTCGTGTGACCCCGTCACACTTGGTAGCACTTGTAGTCAATCCACGCCTACGCGGGTAGATTGACTACCTGAATCCTCTATGGCTCCTACAAGGCAAGCCAGGATGGATAGAGGGGAGTTCCCTCATTTGACCGACTCTCAGTTTGAGTCGGTCCGGAAGATGGTGGGCATCTTTGGAGGAGATGCCCTCCGAAGCTTGGCGGCTGCTACGCCGGCCGAGCAGGTCGAACGCATCGAGGCGTTCGACACGTACGAGAGAGGGCTTATCGCCCACGTACAGGGGCTGCAGACCCCCGTGGCTGAGATGAAGCCAGCCCAACCTAAGCCGTTGAGGCTTAAGGTTAACCCTTATGAGGGAAAGGAGGGAGAGAACCTCCACTTCTGGGTCAGAGAAGTAGAGCTCGCGATGGACGCGGCTCTAATCTCGACCGCGCGACTTCGAGTCGCTTTCGCCCTGTCCAACCTAGGAGGTCGGGCGAAGACCTGGGCGTACACGCGCGAAGCGACAACGCCGGGTTGTTTCACAACCTGGGCTCAGCTGTGTCAACAGCTTAGAGCCGCCTTCCTTCCGGCGAACTACGAGTATCGCCAGCGCTCGCGCTTCCTTGCCTGTAAACAAGGGAAGCGTGAGCTGCATGAGTACATCCAAGAGATGCGAGTACTCGCTGCATCTCTGGTAGGGAACCCCCTACCTGAACACATCAAAGTGACCGTGTTCATGGATGGCCTGAAGGTGGGCCCATCCCGCACACAGTTGTTCCGCGTGCATGCGAACACTATGGAGGAAGCGATCCAGATCGCCCTCCAAGAGGAGTACAGCCACCGACAGGCTCGTACTCCTACGTCGGTGTGACAGGATCACAGTGCGGCGTCAGGCGCAGTGCAAGGAGCTCCAGCAGCTGGAGCTAGCACAGGGCCGGTACCCATGGAACTGGGTAGGCCGTACAGAGCTCCATCCGTTGCTACGGATGTGGGAAGCTCGGGCACATGCAACGTGCCTGCCCTGCGGGAGGGCAAAGGAAGTTCCCTTCCAAACCTAGGGGCTCGAGGGGCCCGTGGCAGAAGCCGCGACCCAAGAGCCAGGGGAACTGGGGTCACCAGTAGGGGCAGGGCGCCCTACTGGGGAAGATCTAAGTCCCCATGGTAGGAGTGCGGACGGCGCACGCCATGGAGGCTTAGCCCCTGAGAGCCTGGGTGCTCTCGAGACGAGAAAGAGCAGCGGCGGACTGCTCGTGGTACACGCGAGTGTACGGGGATATGGAGATCCCTTTAGAGTCCTGATTGATTCTGGGGCGTCGACGAACTTTGCTCGACGCCAGACGGTCGCGCGGAATGGCGACAAGTATGCCGATGTTTTGCGAGAAAGCAAAGGCAGGGGCCACGTCTCGGTGAGACTGGCCGATGGTACGGTGGTTAACGTACCTGGGGTCCGTATGGATCTGGCTGTAAAGTTTGAAGACTTTGACAGCACGGAGTCGTTCCTTGTCCTAGACATGGACAAGTACGACTTGATCCTGGGCATTCCGTGGCTCGAAAGCACGAGCCCTGGATCGATTGGCGCGGCAAAGCCATTGGGGCTAGCCGGCCCGCAGTCTCCGACAGAGCTTTGGTGAGTAATGTTCCCACCTCTGTCCGGGACTGGGGCGCCAGAGATGGTCGCCAAGGCGCTTACGCGCCCGAAGAAGTATTGGGAGTCACGGACTCCAACGAAGATGTTGCGATGAGCCTCGCAACCGGTCGTGAGACCAAGGCTCATTGCCAAGCGTGTGGGATTGCCACGACGGCAAGTCCCAACGCTAAGAGTCGTCGCGCCGTATGGGCTTCGACTGTGGCAGTGCCGGACGGCACTGACCAGGCGGGTAACATAGGTCCGCAAGCAGCAGAGGCTGCTAAGGAGAGCGCTAAAGGCGTCTCCTGTGTGGGTAACATAGGTCCACAAGTGGGTAACATAGGTCCACAGGCCGGTAACGTAGTTCCGCAAGCGGGTAACATAGGTCCGCAAGCAGCAGATGCTACTGGGGAGGGCGCTGAGGGCGCCTCCGGTGTGGGTAACATAGTTCCACACGAGGTCGAAGAGACCGAGAAGATCGAGAGCGCAGTATGCGTCTCTAGCGTGGGTAACAGAGTTCCACGCGGGGTCAAGAAGACCAGTACGAGTGCGGAGGTGTCGTTGAGCACCTCCCGTATGGATAACCAAGTACCACACTCGGAGTCTGAGACTCCACCGGCACGGCCGGTCGAAGAGCAATGCCATGTCTTCGACGCCGTGTCCGGTCGTCAAGTGAAGGCAGGTGCCGTCCATCTGGAGGCACTGCCAGAGGTGTCAGCACTGCTGAACCTCGAGGAATTGTCCATGAAGGACTTCCTGGCCGAGTTAAAGGCCGGAGAGATCGCGGAGATGGTGCTCCTGAAGCCGGAGGCCTCTCCTGAAGATTTGAACTCTTCCTCCGTAATGGACGAGGACGTCCTGGAGGGGTTCACGAAGCAGCGTGCAACGCGCTTGGGTTCTGAGATTCTCAAGAACCCGGAGGATCCAGTGTATCCTCTTGTGAAGGAATACTCGGATGTGGTGTCGAAGCACCCACCATCCCAACTCCCGCCGGATCGGGGAGTTCGGCACGAGATTGATCTCGTGCCTGGCACAAAGTATTGTGTCACGAGGCAGTGGCCTCTACCTCGCGAGCAGTGCGAGGTCATAGATGCCTTCTTCGCTGAAAAGGCGAAGTCGGGCATGGTGCGGGAATCGAAGTCCCCGCACTCGACGCCAACCTTCTGCGTTCTTAAACCGAACGGGAAGTGGCGGCTGGTTCACGCTTACAACCAGCTGAACAATGCGACGGTACCGGCACAGACGCCGATCCCTCGCAAGGATGTGTTGCTGAACAACATGTCGGGCTGTACGCTGTACAGTGCCCTGGATCTGGTAGACGGATACTACCAGATCCTGATGCGGGAGAGTGACATTCCTCTCACCGCAGTGAGCACCCCGAGTGGGATGCTCTGGGAGTGGCTAGTGATGCCACAGGGGCTATCGAATGCCCCAGCGACGTTCAATCGCTTGGTCACACAATTGTTTAGACCATTGCGTACGTTCGCTCAGACGTACTTCGACGATATATTCGTCCATAGCCGTGCCGAAGGCGGCCAGACGGCTATGGAGGTGCATTTGAAGCACCTCCGTCGAGTGTGTGAGATCATGAGAGCTAACAAGCTCTATGCCAACATCGACAAGTGCGTCTTTGCGGCTGAGGAGATAAAAGTCCTCGGCTGCTTTGTCAGCAGGGTCGGCGTACGCGCCGATCCAGGGAAGGTCAAGGCCATAGCGGCTTGGCCGACCCCGAGGTCGCAGAAGGACCTCCGGAAGTGGTTGGGCTTAGCCAACTATCTTCATAAGTACAGCGCAGGGTACGCTGAACTAGCTCGACCCTTGTCGGATCTCTTAAAGAAGGATGCCGACTGGGTCTGGGAGCAACAGCACCAGGATGCTTTTGACAGCATCAAGGCGAGCTTACAGCAAGCGCCAGTCCTGGCCTTGCCGGACGAAAATAAGTCATTTAGCGTCGTCTGTGACGCTTCTGACTATGCAATAGGCTGTGCGCTGTTGCAGAAGGACGATGAAGGACACGAACGTGTCATCTCCTTCCAGTCCAGGCAGCTGAAGGCTGCCGAACGGAACTATCCCGTTCATGACAAGGAGCTACTTGCAATGAAGTACGCTCTTGTCAAATTTAGAGTTCACCTCTTGGGCACGAGGCCCTTTGTGATCTATACGGATCACGCGTCCTTGCGGACTGCCACCAACTCGCCGCATCTGTCGCAGCGGATGGCGAGGTGGCTGTCATTCTTCGCAGAATACAACTTCCGCGTTGAATACAAGCCGGACAAGCTCAACGTACTTGCCGATGCTTTGTTAGGTCGACCTGACTATGAGCTAGCTCATGTCAGTCGGGTCACGACAGATCTATACGATCGGATACGCTTAGCGTATCAGGAGGACGAGAACTACACACCACTGGTGCGGTTCTTGTCCGATGGCAAGGACGCCAAAGTCGATAGGGCTCTCGCCTCGACAGCGGGCGCAGCTCCATCGCTATGAGGTGGCCGATTGGTTACTCCACTACAGAGTAGACCCTAGAGATCCTCCTCGGGTTGTCGTTCCAAACGACGAGGATCTGAAGTATGACATATTTCTGGAGCGCAAGATGCGCCGATGAGTTGCCCCCTTGACCGAGAGAAGACCTACCAAGCGGTCTCTCAGACGTTTTGGTGGTCCACATGTACAAGTGGGTGGCACACTATGTCAAGACATGTGAAACATGTCAGAGGGTGAAGCCTTCGGGCCACGCCTCGGCTCCACTGCAGAGCCTATCTGTACCAGCGGATTGCTGGAAGTCGATGAGTCTCGACTTCGTCTTCGGCCTGCCGGCCGATGACAAGGGCAACACCGGCATTTTGGTGTTTGTCTGCCGTTTGAGCAAGATGGTGCATCTTGCTCCGGTACGTGACAAGGTCACCGGGAAACAAGCTGCACAGCTGTTCCTAGATAGCGTGTTTCGCTATCATGGTCTACCAGAGACCATAGTCTCGGATAGAGACCCGCGTTTCACGGGTGCATTTTGGGACACCCTGTTCCAATTGTTGGGAACTAAGTTGACGATGTCAACTGCGGACCATCCGCAGACGGATGGTCAGACGGAGCGCGTCAACCGCGTGCTCGAAGATACTCTGCGCAGTATCTGTGCGGAAGCACCTCGATCCTGGTCGGATCAGCTTCCCATGGTTGAGTTTGCACTCAACAATGCGGTACACGCATCAACGGGGTTTACCCCGTTCTATTTGAATGGGTTACGACACCCCCAGGTGCCGCTAACCTTGCGGGGAGGCACCGTGGCCTCCATCATAAGTGGGGGAGAGGCTCGGAAAGCCTTTTCCTCCCAGGTCTCTGAAATAGAGCCCGAGTCTTTAAAAAGACAGTTGTCGTCGTTTATCGACAACAGGCTGACGTTGATCAGCCGGGTTAGAGACGCAACGGCGTTAGCCCAAGACAGGCAAAGGAGTACTCAGACCGAAAGGGAAGAAGAAACTTAAATGTGTTTAAAAGGGTGATTTAGTCCTTCTAGACGCTAAAACCTACCGCTAAAGGTGGTTAGCTCCGTCGAAAGCAACACGTTGAAGCACCGCTTCATCGGACCCTTTGCGGTCCTGGCCAGACATGGCGCGGCGTATACCATTGACCTCCCAAAGTCAATGGCGACGCACCCGACGTTCTACGTGGGGCGTCTTAAGCGGTATCACGATCCGCTGGGTCTTCCTTCTCGGACGGAGGAAGACCAAGGTGAGAACTCACCTCCTCGAAACGAGGCTGAGCTCTCTGGACAACCGGAGTTGCCGGTGTCGAAGCCTGCGAACGATATACAGGCTGGTACCCACGCGAGTCATACGAAGGGTATGACGGTACCGAATGGGAAGAGCTCGGGTAAGAGCTATACCCATAAGCCGAGTGGTACGAGTACCCCTGCGGCTCATAAGAGGGCATCCGACCATGCACCTCATGGCTTAGAGTCTCTAAGCCTCGACGGAGCTCCTTCAAAGCAGCAGCCGGAGCTCGGCGGTCAACGCGCCCATGGAGCTCATGAGTCTCACGACCAAGAGCGTCCAAGTCTTGGCGAAGGACCTCAAGGGTCCCCGGCTTGCCAGCCTGAGAGGCAGCCTGACCACCAGGTCCAAGCCCAAGGGCTATCTCGATCGCATAAACGCGATCTCGAAGTTGACGGACCTCGTCACTTAATAGGGACCCCACAGAGTCCCGACCCGAAGATGAGGGTCCAGAAGGATACGGCTGAGAAGGAGCCGCGTGCTCAAGCGTGCGAGAGCTCCTCCTGCCCTCCTTGACCGGAACGGCGAGCTCCACTATCATGTGGAGCGAGTCGTCCAGGAGCGGCGGCGCTCTGGGAAGCGCCAGCTGCTTGTGAAGTGGCGGGGTTACCCCTCGTCACAGAACTCGTGGGAGCCGGAAGACCGGCTCCGGGTTGACTGCCCGAAGGCTGTTGAGGTTTGGGATCAACAGCCGGGGCGTAAGTAGTCCGCGGCTTTTTAGCCGCCTTACGGTGTACGGTCCCTGGGTTGACGGAACCGTACCCGCGCTCATCTTGAGCGCTGGACTTAGACTGCTGTCTAAGTCCCTCCATAACGGAGTGGAGTTGCCGCTTAGCGACTAAGTGGGCAAACTCAATTCGAAGATCTCGCTGGTCCAAGACATAGGACAGCAGGCGATCTTCCCGGAGTTCTTTCAACTCCTGAACTGTGAAGTTCTTTAGAGAAACCCATCTCCAGAACAGGTCTTCTGCCTGGGTCTGGGTTGTGGTGTTCTCGGGCTGTACCCAAGGGTAGCCCCACACGGGGAAGAGCCCACCACGGTCTTCGGATTTCTTTCGAAGACTAGTGAATTCCTTGAGAGGAATTCGGTGTGGTGCAAGTAGCACACACCTAGCGGCCTCAATGTCGTTGACAAAGAGAGGTTCGACTTGAACCAAGGCACGCTCATAGGCGCCACGCGAAGTGCGCCCATGGTTTAGACCACGAGGGGCCTTGAGGTGCTCCAAGAACATTGGAGACCCGGACCCCGCATCCGGTGGGTAGTATCCGCGAGGATACGCCGGCGTGGAAGGCACAGGAGTGCCTTGCAGTTGAGCAGCATGATAGCGCTCCTGCTGCTCATCGAGATCGTTAGAGATCTCTCGGGGCTCGGAGACAGCCCCCTCCTCTTCCTCCTCGTCTGAGGAGTCGAACAGGGATTTAAATCCCTTAGCGATTGAAGGCTCTGACGTAGGAGAGCCAGGGGCTGCGCGCTTCTTAGCAGCAGCAGCGCCCTCACCAGCCCGTTTTGGAGACGCTGCTTTCGCAGCTTGGGCTCGAGCCTTACCTTCGGTCAAGGTAAGGTTTTTGGCAGGCGAGCTCGTCGAAGCTGCCTTTGCCTCCGATGATTCGCTATCATCAACAGGAGCGTCCTGCGAAGGAGCGTCCTGTGCAGGAGTGTCCTGTGAAGGAGCATCCTGAGAAGAAGATGGATCCTTAGCGGATCCAGGAGAGTCCCCGTCGGACTCTGATCCCGTGATAATCGGAATATGAAATTCCGGGGATTCTGACCCAGGACTGTGGTCCCGATAGGCGAACCGAGGGTTCGGCCTATCGTCGGGTGACAGGGAGCGCGAGCGACTGCGTCGCGAACTCCCGTCTTGGCTGGCAGCAGCAGCCGTACGCTTGCTGCCTGCCTCGGAAGCCGCCTTGCGGACTTCCTTGCGCGGAGCGGCCTTGTCTTTCGACTTGGCCTTAGCAGTCTTCGACCTCGCGGTCTTAGACTTAGAAGGCGCCGAAGCGCCGCGGGTGCTTGCCTTCTTAGGCATCTTGGGAGGCTGACGTGGAAGCCTCCAGGTGTCTTGGACGCGCGAAAAGGCTGAATGAAAGCCTTAAGCCACAACGGTGGCTCGTCGATGGGTATCGACAAAGGACAGGAAAGAGAGCGGAGCTCTCTTCCTAGCTCCTCATTGGTTGGGGGTGTTTCCAACCTAAGTGGGGGAGGATGTAACGGGGTTACATGAACGGGGTACCCCAGAAAGGGTACCGCCTTTAGAAGTAGATATACTTCTGTGAGTATTTGTTTTAATACTCTGATGGAGTGGTGTGGGCCACACTGTGGTGTGAGCCACACTACTGCCACATAGGTTCGGTGGCTGAGGGCCAACCAATAACATTAAACCTACCTTTTATATGCATAATTAAGATAAAGTATAGTTAATTAGTAATTTGTATTACAAGCCAAATGGACCTAATTAACTATAAATATAAATCAGTCTTAAACCTACTCCAAACTGCTATTAAGTCCCCTAACACCAGGGACTAATGAACTGCCGTTCAATTAGAGTTTGTATACTCTTAATAGCACGCTTCCTCAAGCAAGGTGCTCGTGTGACCCCGTCACACCACCTGTGTTCGTAATGAAATAGGCTGGTTACCAAGAAGTGTAACAAATTTGCCGGTGAGGGGTTATTGCGATCTGATCCTGCAGTACCGTTCTCGTAATACATTAACAAAATTGATGTAATCCCAAAAAGCTAATGGAATTTTATTCAGATTATTTCTAACACGAACATGTACTTCCATAAAGCCATCCGCTCAATAACGTAAAAGCCGCTAGAAACCATTCAGATCTCTAGTAGGGGATTCGAGTGTTGCTTACCGCCTAGGAACTCGAAAACAAGCTCGAATTGAATACACCGTCGTAGGCATCATCAGTGCCAAGGAAGTCGGTCAGATAGAAGTCCGGTGTTGTCAGGTTGAACGCTGGCATTTCGTCGATACACGACTTATCCGTGCGCGCCAGATCACCGCCATTGCGCACGTACGAGGCGAACACCTTCATTCCACATGTTTCACTCATTGGGTCTCCTGCAACCATCTGGGTCGTCATAATGGTGCCATGAGAAGCGTAGTCGAAGACGATCAACTCCTTATTCTCGCCATTCAGCGTGTTCAACAAGGACTCAGCGTACTTGTTGGGGGTCTGAGGGTCCAGCTTTCCACTCATCAACAGGACACTGACATGGTTTGGAATCGTAGCAGTCTTATTCCAGTATTGGTCACGCTTGTAGACGATGCCATTGGTGTCGTAGTTGCCAACATTGAATTCGTCACACGACTTGGACTTTTCTTTCGAGAAGGAACAGTACTGCGGACCCACCTCATAAATCCCTCCTCCGCTACTCATTTTAGCGCCAGTGATCCGAGCCATCATCTCCGCCATGGATGGCAACGGCGATTGCCACATTTCCGAGTATACAATGAGATTGTAGAGAAGCGTTGATTCATACGCACTATCCTGTGTTTTTGCTTGATCGTTTGCCACAACACTTGAGAAGAATTGTGTCAGAACGTCCAGATCTTCAGGCGAACAGCGCTGGAGTCGGTAAACAACTGGAGGGATAAGTGTTCGCAAGTACGAGTCCATTAACGCAATGCCTAGTACGGATCTTAAAGCAAGTGAGGGCGACGGGATGCCCAGTCCTTGTGTATCATTAACCAACGCCGCACAGGTCGAATTGGGATCGTTGTCAAATCGATCGATGAGACTTTGGAGGGTGTTGTTGAGTCCGGTGGGTTCGAAACGGGTCTTGCAGTTGCTATCGCGGTCACAGAGTGCCAAGAAAGCGTCTCCCACTTCTCCAAAATTAATATCCCAATTGGAGCCGTAAAAGAACTCATTCGCAGGAGCCCCAGAAGTTGTTGCAACACCATCCAAAACGTACCCTGTCACCTCAGGGGGATCGAGATGTATGAGGCGTTCCGCAAACATTGTGCCATAACTTACACCGTACACTATAGTACTTTTGCCATTAGTGTACTTTGAAATGAACGTGGCGAGGTCAGTGGCAGCCGTCGTCACGGAGAACGATGCAAGGTCACCGTATTTGAACTGTAGGTCTTCGGCACATGCAGGTACTTCCGACGGGTCAATTTCAGCGCCGAATGGGGACCCGGTAGTAGTGACCTGTGCCGCGACACAGTCCAGCAGTGTGCTGCGTCCAGTACCGCGGTGGTCCATGGTGTACACGTTGACTGCTCCCTCCAATTGTGAATGTAGAGTTTTCATATCTATTTCCACTGAATCATGGGAAAGCAAACAAAACAAACAAGACACCGTTAACATCACATTAGCAAGTACAAAACAAGGTTGCTAACACTTACATCCGGTGGAAGGGAAGCCGGGGCCACCTTCTAGCAGCCAAACATTGGAAGCAGTATCGGGATTTCCTGCCGTCGCAGGCAAACGCTTCACAAACACGTCGACTTCCGGGTTCACGCCTTCGGGTGTCTCACATATTCCAGGGTAGCACAGCGGGGCACTATACACAGCACACTGTGCGTCGTGACCATTAGCGCTACCTGCATCCGAGAAGGTGTACTCGGAGCACGGGTACCAGCCATTGAGGTTGTGGCTTACGGTTGAATTGGACGCGGCGGAAACCGTGGTGACTGCCATTGCTATAGCAATGACCCGATGAAGTTGCATAACACTTGGAGTCCCTGGAGTAAGGAGTGATTTGTTGCCAGTTAAATTGGAAATGCGGTAACAGGTCAGCAAGGTTGGAGTGAGCAACTGGATAGCGATTATAAATACAGCGTAAACGGAGGGGTCCGTGGGTCGGTACAGAATTTCCCTGCAAATCGACACCCTAATCTGTCTATAATATATTCCCCCACGAGTCAGTAGAGATTGCCGAAAACGATGGCATGCAAAAATGGTACGTATACTTAATTACGTGATGGTTAGCATCTTTGCGCTTTCTGCAGGAAGAGCTTGCATGCATGCATGAGTTGCTACATGGTGGTGACAAATGGATGGCTTACCGTGAGCATTATGCATTGCTGGTTCATGTTCTGCCTATACTAGCCAACCACATTAATCAAAGGTCCCATGCATGCATCCCCAAAGAAGAACCACTATCTACGTTTGAATTTTCTACAAAAGGTCGTGTTGTCAATGTGTTTGATCCTTGTATATTAACAAAAATTCAGTACGCTATCGGGTCCACACGACCGGTCGCTGTGCAATTTGTATATTCTCATTTTTTATCAATCCCACCTTTCCCGATTTGCCGGGAAATACTGTACTCCAATCGATGCTGGTCGATTATGTAGTGCTCTTGCTGACGCGGCGAAAGGATACAGGCATGATGCTATCGCCGCGTCGTGATGGTATCGATCTGATGTACAATGCCAAGTATCGTGTCAGATTCTCCTACTTGGGGTGGACGAGATATCGTTACGATCGTAAAGGTAAGTATGGCAATTTCCAACGCTGTGTATTGAAGTCCATATAGACACAGAAGAATGCTGTGTTGTAGAAAATCTGGAGCCTCTACATGTAACTTGGAGGACCGAGATCAAATTGACCTTTCTATGAAATAGACGTATGTTGTGCTGAAGAAAATGTATACACTGGATGTTGAAAACGGACTATCCTCTTAGTAGTTATAGTAATACTTGTACTAAGTAAGCTGCCGTATTGGCAGCAATTCGACGATGGGGGAATTTGGCAATTTGCAACAATACACCGTCGGTTTTGTGTCACCATGTATTAAGCGGTGCATACAGCTTTCAAGGGGAGGTGTTCCGGACACCCCCAGAAATTACTACGGACACCCCCCTATAGAAATATTTCTAAAAAAACAACTGCTATTGGTGTTCGCCCTCCTCGACTTCTTACCCTGTGAGATAGTTACTAAATCGGTCATTACAGTCAATCTTCTTCGCTATAAATTACACAAAGTAGCTGTCAGACGCAAGAAACAGTGTTGTTAATGGAAGGACAGAACTCTGATGAACAATCTGGTGTCTCGAGCACAAGTGCATCCTGGGAGAAAGCGAAAGCTCGTACTGTTGCTAAACTCGGGGAGAGGTTCATCCGCGCCGGAGATTATATTTCTTACTACCAACCAACGTTCGTTCTTGGGCCTGAAAAGGGTGTACGTCAGGCTCGTGTTTTAGGTGTCAACTCTTCGGGGAACTTTCCATTGCGAGTTAGTACAGAGGAATCATTGGCGTTGAACACATTGGTAAGATGGGATACAGACTCTACGGGTAATCCTCCTAATCGTCAGCAGTGGCGGCAGTTGTGCACGTATTCGTTTGTTCAAGGCAATGTTGAAGCTCCTACTGTTCGCGAAGAGTTAGGTGCTGCTTTTAAAGCTATTCGTGAATCTACCACACTTGAAGTTTGTGATAGGGTCTCCTCAGGTTCAAGAAACATTAAAAGCTCTCGTCAATTGGGAATTAGGTACGCTGGTGGAATGTGTGGGCACGAAAACGAACAAGATTGTGTTCGTTCTACTCCAGAAAAATTAGATGACAAGGACAAAGAGAAAGAACATAATGAGTATAGTGCCGATGACAAACCTGCTCGTCGTGTTTCAATTGATTGTGAAGCTAATTTCGACAAATATCCCGAGGATATTAATGTGGATTTACCATGCCATCCAGAAGGAGGATCGTTTGACACACACTTGGATGCCATGTCTGCTGTAGATAGATATGCTCAGCCCTATGGGTACTCCGTCGTGATTAAACGCAATAAGCGGAACTCACATGGGGTTATGTATCGCTACACGCTAGCTTGTGATCGACATGGGAAATTAAGGAACAATTGGAAACTTACTGAGGCTACACGAAAGAGGGAATTTTCGCGGTCGAGAAAATGTGACTGTAAAATGGAAATAGTATTATTTCTGACGAAGGAAGATAAGTGGGAAGTTCGTTACAATGGCCGTCAAAGCAGACACAATCACCGACCTAGCATTAAACCATCTTCCCACCCGACACGGCGCCGACACAGACGGTCAGAAGCTGTCCAAAGCTTTGTAGAGCGGGCAGACAATCATGGTGAACGGGCTGCTGTTACAGTTTCTTCACTAAGAGTTCAATTTCCGGACATTTTGGTTACTAACCGGGACGTCTACAACATGCGATATCACAGTCGCACCTCGGCGCTTAAGGGAAGAACTAAAATGGAGTATTTTATTCAGTTGATTTCAAACAAAAACTACTTCTGTGATTACATTTGTGACGTCAACGGTAACGCTTCTAGTGTTTTCGTGGCCAATTGCAAGTGTGTAAACATTTTTAAAACAAATTGCGACGTGGTCATTATGGATTGTACTTACAAAACTAATCGTTTCGGGATGCCATGTTTAAACATTGTGGGTTGCACAGGAATGAATACAACTATTCATTTGGCTCAGTGTTTTCTTCGGCGAGAAGAGGAACCAGACTTTGTTTGGGCATTAAAAACATTAAGTAGACTCTACGAAAAATTTTCTATCCCGCTCCCACAAGTGATTTTTACTGATCGCGACGAGGCTTTGCTCAATGCGCTAGAACAAACATGGAGTAATGTCCCCACGATTTTGTGCCTTTGGCATATTGTGAAGAACATAAAGAAACACGCGCGCGAAAAGACTTTCTACCCGGTGACAAATGAGGAGGGGGAACAAGTTGACTCACGAGAACATGAAAATTTTGTCGAAGCTTTTCTATCTGTTATATATTCGAGGTCGGTGGAAGAATACGAATGTAATCGACAGTACTTGCATGTACTGAGCCCGGTTGAGGCAAAGTATATAGATGAAACATGGTTGGATATTTGGAAATGGAGAATTGTACACTGCTGGACGAATTCTATCACTCATTTTGGCTTGCATTCCACATCTAGGGTAGAAGGTTATCACTCAGCAATGAAATTATGGCTTCGAAATTCAACCTGCGATCTTCTCACGATTCACAAGAGAATGACTTTGTGGTGGACTAAAAGTATTGAGGATCACGAACAGGCAGTTGATATTGAAGCGACTCGAATAATGAATGCATTCCGTAAAAATATTTACGAGGGTGTAGTTTTGAAAATATACAGCTACGCCCTGAAACAATGCGAATTACTTATTCGCCGTGGAATTTGTGACACCATTTGTTCCGGAACTTACACAAAGACAACTGGTCTACCGTGCATCCATAAGTTGACCAATCTTCTCGAAACCGGAGGAAGTCTACGACCTGTAGATTTTCATTCTCATTGGTGGATTGATCGGTCGCACGCACCTATGCCAGAGATACCAAGAGTCAAACAACCTCTATCAATCAAAGACCTTCGTGCCCTACGTGCACGTAAGAAGGCAAACGAAGTGAAAGCAAAAGCAACTGGGCGCAAGCGAAATTTCATTTCATCCAAAAATGGTACTCATGAAGCGGCAACTTTCACGAAACCCACAACCAATCACGCTACATACACACGGAAGGGATCTGGCCCAAATGGGAATCGAAGGGAGATGTCGACCTGGGAAATGTCTGAACTTCATGCTGACAGAGAGCAACATTTTCAGGAAACACAAGACAACACGCCAAGAATTCCAGCTTTTGAAGATTTGTTTCCAAACTGGTAAACCACGTAATTAGATATGTACTCTTTTCTTTTTCATAAAGTTCTGAACGCTGCTACTAGCTTTTGAAATCGCTCGTATGTTTTGTCTCCTCTCTGTTCGGATAGAAACGTTTCTTCCTGGTTTCTATAGGGGGGTGTCCGTAGTAATTTCTGGGGGTGTCCGGAACACCTCCCCTTTCAAGGCTACTGTGTTATGGTCGTCAGGCGTTCGTTCTGAGCACGACTGTGGGTCATGCGTGGTAGATTTCAATAATCTAGAGCATTAATTTCAGTTCACAGACCACACAGTCAGGTAAGGGTCCAACAATACGGTGGTACTTTGTAAATAGCAACAGGTTACACACAAGCACGCACGCACATAAATCGCTACAGAATTCCCCGGCAAATCGGCACCTGAGTCTGTCTATATTCCTCCACGAGTCAGTAGTGATAAATGAAAACGATGGTGACGGAGTTTGATGCAAAAATGGTACGTATACTGAATTACGTGCAAGTTAGCATCTTTGCGCTTTCTGCAGGAAGAGCTTGTATGCATGCATGAGTTGCTACATGGTGGTGACAAATGGATGGCTTACCGTGAGCATTATGCATTGCTGGTTCATGTTCTGCCTATACTAGCCAACCACATTAATCAAAGGTCCCATGCATGCATCCCCAAAGAAGAACCACTATCTACGTTAAGACTCTTCGACAAAAGGTCAAGTTGTCCAAGATGGTCATCGCGCAGCCCCAGACATAACGGCACTAACAGAATAGCCAACGCTTATCTTCGGCTTGCTCAACCCTCAGTCCAAGTAAGCCCTCTACATCGCCCTACACCAACGCGATGCGTTGGTAGCATCGAATCTACAGAAAACTCACCAATGTGTTGGATCCGTAGATAATAACAAAATTTCAGTACCCTATCGCGTGGACCGGTCCCTGTGCACACTTTGTATATTCGCAATCTTTATCAGTCCCACCTTTCCCGATTTGCCGGGGAATACTGTACAACCAATGGAAAGTAAACACGGTGTACAGCATGGTTGAACTAGCCGTAGGCGAGCTGAATGTTTCGTCGATAAGATATCTAAGATGTCGCATTTTGCTATATTGTTGACCTGTGACGGGGTCACACGAGCACCTTGCTTGAGGAAGCGTGCTATTAAGAGTATGCAAACTCTAAGTGAACGGCGGTTCACTAGTCTCTGCCAGTTTAGCGTAAGTTTTAGACGGATTTATTTATAGTTAATTAGGTTCATTTGGCCTGTAATACAATCTCCTAATTAACTATACTTTAACCTAATTATGCATATAAAAGGTAGGTTTAATGCTACTGGTTGGCCCTCAGCCACCGAACCTACGTGGCAGTAGTGTGGTCCACACCATAGTGCGCTCCTTGTCGCCCGACGATAGGCTGAACCCTCGGTTCACCTATCGGGACCACAGTCCTCGGGTAGAGTCCCCTGTTTTCGATATCCCTATGATCGCGGGATCAGAGTCTGACGGGGACTCTCCTGGATCCACCAAGGATCCGACTCCTTCTCAGGATGCTTCTTCACAGGACGCTCCTGTTGATGATGCTGAATCATCCGAGGCAAAGGCAGCTCCGACGAGCTTGCCTGCCAAGAACCTTACCTTAGCCAAAGGTAAGGCTCGAGCCCAAGCTGCGAAAGCAGCTTCTTCAAAACGGGCTGATGAGGGTGCTGCTGCTGCTAAGAAGCGCGCAGCTCCTAAGACCCCTCCTCGTGTGTCTGGCTTCTCAAAGACTTACCATAGCCTATTCGACTCCTCAGACGAGGACAAAAAGGAGGGGGCTGTCATCGAGCCCCAAGCGATCTCCAATGATCTTGATGAACAGCAGGAGCGCTATCAAGCTGCTCAGCTGCAAGGCGCTCCTGCGCCTCCCACGCCGGTGTATCCCCATGGATACTACCCACCGGATGCGGGGTCTGGGTCTCCAATGTTCTTGGAGCACCTCAAGGCCCCTCGTGGCCTTAACCATGGGCGCACTTCGCGCGGCGCCTATGAGCGTGCTTTGGTTCAAGACGAACCACTCTTTGTCAATGAAATTGAGGCCGCTAGGTGTGTGCTGCTTGCACCACGCCGAATTCCTCTTAAGGAATTCACAAGTCTCCGCAAGAAGCCGGAAGACCAGGTGGGCTCTTTCCCGTGTGTGGCTACCCTTGGGTACAGCCCGAGAACACCACAACCCAGACCCAGGCAGAGGACCTATTCTAGGGATGGGTTTCTCTAAAGAACTTCACAGTTCAGGAGTTGAAAGAACTCCGGGAAGATCGCCTGCTGTCCTATGTCTTGGACCAGCGCGATTTTTGCATCGAGTTTACCCACTTAATCGCTAAGCGGCAACTCCACTCCGTCATGGAGGGACTTAGACTGCAGTCTAAGTCCAGCGCTCAAGATGAGCGCGGGTACGGTTCCGTCAACAGCGCCACCGCTCTTGGACGACCCGCTCCACATGGTAGTGGAGCTCGCTGTTCCGATCAAGGAGGACAGGAGGAGCTCTCGCACGCGTTTGAGTACGAGGCTCCATCTCAGCCTTATCCTTCTGGACCCTCAACTTCGGGTCGGGACTCTGTGGGGTCCCTTTTAAGCGACGAGGTCCGTCAGCTTCGAGATCGCGTCTATGCGATCGAGATAGCTCTTGGGTTTGGACCAGGTGGTCAGGCTGGCAAGCCGGGGGCCCTAAAGGTCCTTCGTCAGGACTTGGACGCTCTTGGTCGTGAGACCCGAGAGCTCCATGAGCGTGTTGACCGCCGAGTTCCGGCTTCTGCCTTGAAGGAACTCCGTCGGGGCTTAGACGCTCTAAGCCATGAGGTGCATGGTCGGATGCCCTCTTATGAGCCGCAGGGTACTCGTTCCACTAGGCTTATGGGTATAGTTCTTACCCGAGTTCTTCCCACTCTGTACCGTCATACCCTTCGTATGACTCTCGTGGGTACCAGTCTGTGTATCAGTCACAGGCTTCGACACCGGCAGCTCCGGTTGTCCAGAAGACTCAACCTCGTTTCGAGGAGGTGAGTTCTCCAGCGGATCGTGATACCGCTTAAGACGCCCCACATAGAACGTCGGGTGCGTCGCCATTGACTGTGGGAGGTCAATGGTATACGCCGCGCCATGTCTGGCCAGGACCGCAAAGGGTCTGATGAAGCGGTGCTTCAACTTGTTGCTCTCTACAGAGCTAACCACCTTTAGCGGTAGGTTTTTAGTGTCTAGCAGCACCAATTCACCCTCTTTAAAAACATTTAAGTTTCCTCTTGCATGTTTGTCTGAGTACTCCTTTTGTCTATCTTGGGCTGATGCCATTGCATCTCTAACCCGGCTGATTAGCGTCCGCCTGTCGTCTCTAAACGACGGCAATTGTCTTTGTAAAGACACGGGCTCAATTTCAGAGACCAGGGAGGAAAAGGCTTTCCGAGCCTCTCCACCACTTACGATGGAGGTATCGTTGCCTCCCCGCAAGGTTAGCGGCACCTGGGGATGTCGTAACCCATTCAAGTAGAACGGGGTAAACCCCGTTGATGCGTGTACCGCATTGTTGAGTGCAAATTCAACCATAGGAAGCTGATCCGACCAGGACCAAGTGCCTCAGCACAGATGCTCCGAAGAGTATCTTCGAGCACGCGATTGACGCGCTCCGTCTGACCATCCGTCTGCGGATGGTCCGCAGTTGACATCGTCAACTTTGTTCCCAGTAGCTGGAATAGGGTGTCCCAGAACGCCCCTGTGAAGCGGGGGTCTCGATGAGAGACTATGGTCTCTGGCAGACCATGATAGCGGAACACGCTATCTAGGAACAGCCGTGCAGCCTGTTTCCCGGTGACCTTGTCACGTACCGGAGCAAGATGGTACATCTTGCTCAAACGGCAGCCAAACACCAACATGCTGGTGTTGCCCTTGTCATCGGCCGGCAGGCCGAAGACGAAGTCGAGACTCATCGACTTCCAGCAGTTTGCTGGCACAGATAGGCTCTGCAGTGGAGCCGAGGCGTGGCCCGAAGGCTTCACCCTCTGACATGTCTCACATGTCTTGACATAGTGTGCCGCCCACTTGTACATGTGGACCACCAAAACGTCTGAGAGACCGCTTGGTAGGTCTTCTCTCGGTCAAGGGGGCAACTCATCGGCGCATCTTGCGCTCCAGAAATATGTCATACTTCAGATCCTCGTCGTTTGGAACGACAACCCGAGGAGGATCTCTAGGGTCTACTCTGTAGTGGAGTAACCAATCGGCCACCTCATAGCGATGGAGCTGCGCCCGCTGTCGAGGCGAGAGCCCTATCGACTATGGCGTCCTTGCCATCGGACAAGAACAGCACCAGTGGTGTATTGTCGTGAAGTCGAGAGGAAAATGATGGATAAGATATGCAAAAGGTGATCGGGATCCGGTTAAGGGACCTGATCGCAGATTGCACGACCCAGATATCCGGAATGGTACCTTCGGTCAGCATAACGGGTACCTACCAAGATACGATCACCAAGACGCGATCATCTGAGGTATGATCTCTGAGATGCGATCATCCAAGGTGCGATCACCGAAATATGATCATCCGAGAAGTGATCACCCAGACATACTTGCTACTCCGACGACTACCAACTTAGAGATATGCGGACAAAGTGCGATCACCCGAAGATGCGATCATCCGGATAATTATCCGGATATGCGATCAGCGGGAAATGCGATCACGACGGGCAGGGCCCCAACCTTGGGAGCAAGACTGATATGGCTACAACGATACGATGATTATGGCACGAGGTACCACTACTTCGGTACATTTAGGTACAGTTTGGAACTACACCAATGCCTGCCGTTATTCAAAAACTCGACATTCAAACTCAAATAGTGCGAAATGAAAATCAAAATTTCCTGTACGATTTAATACTGATCGAGATATACGTTTTCATAGGAGATATTGGTTGGTACTCGCGCGTGGCGCGAAGTGTTGGCGCCAAAACTTTTCATTCTCAATTTGGCTCGATGCCAACCACCAAGTACAAGACATACCCGCACCATGTGCGCGCGTGCTTGTTGAGAGTTGCCAAGGACGGTGGTGACGGGAAGGCTATTGCAGAACTTTACAGTGCGGCTTGAGCGCACGTTGGTGCCGTGCCGTACAGACTGGTGTTGCCAGTAAGGGCAAAAACATTCATGTCATTGCTGTGATTTCAAGCTCAGGCCTGGCCTATCAAGAGTCGCAGTTCGGCTCTATCACAGCCGACCTTGCGAATGAGTTTATTCGGCGCTTCTTGCGCCACATCAGCACGACAATGCCATTGGATGAGGTGGCGGTAGTGCTCGACATTGCACCGTGCCACACTGATGCCGAAGATGTCTTCGACGAGGAGGAGTTCGAAGATGCTGAGGTACTGAAATTGGGGCCGTACTCCCCAATGCTGAATCCTATTGAGAACGTGTTCTCTGTTTATAAAAGTGCCGTCAAGCGATTTCTTGCGCGCCAACGCCCTGCAATACTGCGTGTACCGGATGGAACTACGATTACAGAGCATCGAGCCAAGTATCTTAAACTTGCTGCTGATCCTCTCTTTGTTGAAATTGTGACACCAGAGCTCTGTAACAGACTCGTTGCAGCATCACCAGCGCGCTCTCCGCTACGACGACATGGAAGTAGGCACATAAAATTTTAATATCAGTTGTCACAGTCACTAGACTTTATGAAGGCATAAATTACAACAGGTTTTTTATTTTCATTTCGCACTATTTGAGTTTGAATGTCGAGTTTTTGAATAACGGCAGGCATTGGTGTAGTGGCTATGCGAGTAGGATAGGAGATAGGTAGACTTCTGAATTTTCTTCGTAAGACACAAAGGGAAGCTTCTTCTTATAAAGACACGTGGTATTCGACTTTCCGGGGCAGGAACGTATATTGGCCTACCCGATGACAACGAACCACCCAGTCAACCAAGGAGAAGACCCAAGGCGTCTGAATCTTCGGTACTCTCAACCCATTGGACTCGCTCTTCCTCTAAGGTCACGTGACATCCATTCCAGGCTGGGAACGTACATTGGCCCTCCTGACGATAGAGATATCCCCAAGGCCCCACAAGAAGTAAGCGAAGGTCACCCCTGGTAGCTTGACCAGGGGCGCGATCACAAGACCCCCCAAGAAGATCCCGCCAAGAGGAGGCGGCAAGCACGGAAAGGAAAACACACCCAAGGACACCCCGTCGCGGACCAAGTTATATTCAAGGCTTACCCGCGACATCTACCCCACAGACGCGTGAAGAAGTTCCCGCGCGTCTGCCCAACAATCCCGTACCGTCCGTACGGTTCCTCGACGATCCCCACCAGGCATCTTCACGTCACCGGGAGAGTGCAACCCGCCCCACCGACGGGTACACAAGGTGATACCAAGCTCAGTGTCAGCGGACGATCGGAGTACCCCCTCCGTTAGTCGGTAGTCCGGAGCACAAGTGCGCAAGGGGACCCCGGCAGTCAGCAATTTCTGCCGACCCACTTCGCCACAGTATTGTTCTCGTCCTCCTGATACGCTAAGCGTATCCGATCGTATAGACCTGTCGTGTTCCGACTGACATGAGCTAGCTCATAGTCAGGTCGACGCGACAATGCATCGGCAAGCACGTTGAGCTTGCCCGGCTTGTATTCGATGCGGAAGTTGTATTCCGCGAAGAATGACAGCCACCTCGCCATCCGCTGCGACAGATGCGGCGAGTTGGTGGCAGTCCGCAAGGACGCGTGATCAGTATAGATCACAAAGGGCCTCGTGCCCAAGAGATGAACTCTAAACTTGACAAGAGCGTACTTCATCGCAAGTAGCTCCTTGTCATGAACGGGATAGTTCCGTTCGGCAGCCTTCAGCTGCTTGGACTGGAAGGAGATGACACGTTCGTGTCCCTCATCGTCCTTCTGCAACAGCGCACAGCCTATTGCATAGTCAGAAGCGTCACAGACGACGCTAAATGACTTGTTTTCGTCCGGCAAGGCCAGGACTGGCGCTTGCTGTAAGCTCGCCTTGATGTCGTTGAAAGCATCCTGGTGCTGTTGCTCCTAGACCCAGTCGGCATCCTTCTTTATGAGATCCGACAAGGGTCGAGCATGTTCAGCGTACCCTGCGCTGTACTTATGAAGATAGTAGGCTAAACCCAACCACTTCCGGAGGTCCTTCTGCGACCTCGGGGTCGGCCAAGCCGCTATGGCCTTGACCTTCCCTGGATCGGTGCGTACACTGACCCTGCTGACAAAGCAGCCGAGGACCTTTATCTCCTCAGCTGCAAAGACGCACTTGTCGATGTTGGCACAGAGTTTGTTGGCTCTCATGATCTCACACACTCGACGGAGGTGCTTCAAATGCACCTCCATAGCCGTCTGGCCGCCTTCGGCACGGCTATGGACGAATATGTCATCAAAGTACGTCTGTGCGAACGTACGCAATGGTCTTAACAATTGTGTGACCAAGCGGTTGAACGTCGCTGGGGCATTCGATAGCCCCTGTGGCGTCACTAGCCACTCCCAGAGCATCCCGCTCGGGGTGCTCACTGCGGTGAGAGGAATGTCACTCTCCCGCATCAGAATCTGGTAGTATCCGTCTACCAGATCCAGGGCACTGTACAGCGTACAACCCGACATGTTGTTCAGCAACACATCCTTGAGAGGGATCGGCGTCTGTGCCGGTACCGTCGCATTGTTCAGCTGGTTGTAAGCGTGAACCAGCCGCCACTTCCCGTTCGGTTTAAGAACACAGAAGGTTGGCGTCGAGTGCGGGGACTTCGATTCCCGCACCATGCCCGACTTCGCCGTCTCGGCGAAGAAGGCATCTATGACCTCGCACTGCTCGCGAGATAGAGGCCACTGCCTCGTGACACAATACTTTGTGCCAGGTACGAGATCAATCTCGTGCCGTACTCCCCGATCCGGCGGGAGTTGGGATGGTGGGTGCTTCGACACCACATCCGAGTACTCTTTCACAAGAGGACACACTGAATCCTCCGGGTTCTTGAGAATCTCAGAACCCAAGCGCGTTGCACGCTGCTTCGTGAACCCCTCCCGGACATCCTCGTCCATTACGGAGGGAGAGCTCAAATCTTCAGGAGAGGTCTCCGGCTTCAGGAGCACCATCTCCGCAATCTCTCCGGCCTTCAACTCGGCCAGGAAGTCCTTCATGGACAGTTCCTCGAGGTTCATCAACGCTGACACCTCAGGCAGTGCCTCCGGACGGACGGCACCTGCCTTCACTTGATGACCGGACACGCCGTCGAAGACATGGCATTGCTCTTCGACCGGGCGTGCCGGTGGAGTCTCAGACTCCGAGTGTGGTACTTGGTCATCCACACGGGAGGTGCTCAATGACACCTCCGCCCTCGTACTGGTCTTTTCGACTCTGTGTGAAACTATGTTACCCACGCCGGAGGCGCTCTCAGCGTCCTCCCCAGCAGCATCTGCTGCTTGCGGACCTATGTTACCCGCTCGCGGAACTACGTTACCCACCTGTGGACCTATGTTACCCACTTGTGGACCTATGTTACCCACACAGGAGACGCCTGCAGCGATCTCCTCAGCAGCCTCTGCTGCTTGCGGACCAATGTTACCCGCCTGGTCAGTGCCGTCCGGCATTGCCACAGTTGCCACAGTCGAAGCCCATACGGCGCGACGACTCTCAGCGTTGGGACTTGCCGTCGTGGCAACCCCACACGCTTGGCAATGAACTTTGGACTCACGACCGGTTGCGAGGCTCACCGCAACACCTTCATTGGAGTCAGCGACTCCCAGTACTTCTCCGGGCGAGTAAGCGCCCTGGCGACCATCTCTGGCAGGACAGAGGTGGGAACATTACTCACCAAAGCTCTATCGGAGACCGCGAGCCGGCTAGCCCCAATGGCTTTGCCGCGCCAATCGAACCAGGGCTCGTACTTTTTCCAGCCACGGCATGCCCAGGATCAAGTCGTACTTGTCCATGTCTAGGACAAGGAACGACTCCGTGTTGTCAAAGTCCTCAAACTTTACAGCCAGGTCCATCCGGACCCCAGGTTCGTTAACCACCGTACCATCGGCCAGTCTCACCGAGACCTGGCCCCTGCCTTTGCTTTCTCGCAAAGCATCGGCATACTTGTCGCCATTCCGTGCGACCGTCTGGCGTCGAGCAAAGTTCGTCGACGCCCCAGAGTCAATCAGGACTCTAAAGGGATCTCCATATCCCCGTACACTCGCGTGTACCACGATCAGTCCACCGCTGCTCTTCCTCGTCTCGAGAGCACCCAGGCTCTCAGGGGCTAAGCCTCCATGGCGTGCGCCGTCCGCACTCCAACCACGGGGACTTAGATCTTCTCCAGTAGGGCGCCCCGCCCCTACTGGTGATCCCAGTTCCCCTGGCTCTTGGGTCGCGGCTTCTGCCACGGCCCCTCGAGCCCCTAGGTTTGGAAGGGAAATTCATTTTCCCTCCCGCAGGGCAGGCACGTTGCATGTGCCCAAGGTACCCACGTCCGTAGCAATGGATGGAGCTCTGTACGGCCGTACCCAGTTCCATGGGTACCGTCCCTGTGCTAGCTCCAGCTGCTGGAGCTCCTTGCACTGCGCCTGACACCGCACTGTGATCCTGTCACACCGACGTAGGAATACGAGCATGTCTGTGGCTGTACCCTCTTGGAGGGCGATCTGGATCGCCTCATCCATAGTGTTCGCATGCACACGGAACAACTGGTTGTTGGATGGGCCCACCTTTAGGCCATTCATGAACACCGCCACCTTGATACATTTAGGTATGGGGTTCTCCACCAGAGATGCAGTAAATACTCGCATTTCTGGGATGTATTCATGCAGCTCACTTTCCCTTGTTTACGGGCAAGGAAGCGCGAGCACTGGCGATACTCATAGTTCGCCGGAAGGAAGGCGGCTCTAAGCTGTTGACACAGCTGGGCCCAGGTTATGAGGCTAAACGTCGACGTCGCCTCGCGGGTGCACACCCAGGTCTTTGTCCGACCTCCCAGCTTGAAAAGGTCGAAAGCGACCCGAAGTCGCTCGGTCGAGATGAGAGCCGTATCCATGGCGAGCTCTACCTCTCTAACTCAGAAGCGGAGGTTCTCTCCCTCCTTGCCTTCATAGGTATTAACCTTGAGCCTCAACGGCTTAGGTTGAGCTGGCTTCCTCTCATCCACGGGGGTCTGCAGCCCCTGTACGTGGGCGATAAGCCCTCTCTCGTACGTGTGGAACGCCTCGATGCGTTCGACCTGCTCGGTCGGCGCAGCAGCCGCCAAGCTTCGGAGGCCATCTCCTCCAAAGATGCCCACCATCTTCCGGACCGACTCAAACTGAGAGTCGGTCAAATGAGGAACTCCCCTCTATCCATCCTGGCTTACCTTGTAGGAGCCACAGAGGATTCAGGTAGTCAATCTACCCGCGTAGGCGTGGATTGACTACAAGTGCTACCAAGTGTGACGGGGTCACACGAGCACCTTGCTTGAGGAAGCGGGCTATTAAGAGTATACAAACTCTAAGTGAACGGCGGTTCATTAGTCCCTGGTCTGAGGGGACTTAATAGCCAGTTTAGCGTAAGTTTTAGACTGATTAATTTATAGTTAATTAGGTCCATTTGGCCTGTAATACAAATTACTAATTAACTATAATTTATCCTTAATATGCATATAAAAGGTAGGTTTAATGCTATTGGTTGGCCCTCAGCCACCAGACCTACGTGGCAGTAGTGTGGTCCACGCCACCCATGACTGAGTAATCATAAAACGAATACGCACAGAAGTGTATAGGCGGTACCCTATCAGGGGTACCCCTCATGTAACCCCGTTACAAGATGTTAGCGAACGGGAAAGTGTGATAATGTTGGGGGAGGCTGTAGCACGAAAGCTTTCGTTTCACAAACGCTATCATAGTCGTTGTACATTGGTTTCACATTGTTTTGCTACTAGAAATGGCAACCTCGTTACGTACCAACTTACTCAAAATAACACAATGCAGTCAACCACCTTATCGATGGCGAAAGATATCAACGTGGGCAGGCGGAAATTGCTCACGAGGTTGTGCGTGAGCAACACATAGAAAGTGGTGGGCAAATTGAATTTTATACCCATGGGCCACGAAGGAAATGGACAGTAATAAAGTCTACGAGTTGATAGATGGATCAGGCTGAATATCTGCAGGTATGCATTGTTTACCATTGGCTGCACTACAAAAATGAGGGACCATCGGTCCCACAAAACAATTGCCAGAGCAGCTTCTGGTCCCTCAATTTCCGGAGAATGATGTTTACCACGTTAGACTTAGAGACGCGGTTAACTGTCAAGTGCGTCTTTTCGTGGGCAACAGTCTCCGATAAAGTGATCTGCGTTTACCATGAGCGAGCTGCAGCTCATCGTCGAACACCTCAACAAGGAACCCTTTCGCCTTGGTCTCACTCTCGTGGCATTCGATGAAAAAAGTAATTTCGAGTTGTTGCAGATTCTGCACGAGGTTTTCGTGGAAATCGATCCAACGCGCCATTCAGGTGTGGATCTACGAGCTGAGGCTGATGAGGTGCGAGCTCAGCGCTATCTCGAGTTTCTGCAATTACTCAAGTTCCCACTTCCTCGAGATATCGACGGATTTCGAGAAGCTTTGGTCCATGGAGAGCGACAGACTATCTACACGCTGTTGCACTGGGCACTCAAAAGTCTACCTGCACACCAGAAACGAGCCTATCTCGGACGGTTCCTTGCCCCTCTTAATGTGCCCCAAGAGTACTTCGGAGATGGCTGTAGGTTGCAACATAATCTGTGAGTTTAATTGTTGTTAGTGAGTCTGACGAGTTCTTTGTCATGATGTTTGGCTTTTGCAGCGCTGAATTCCATGTACGAGCACTACCAGCAGTTGCAGAACCAGTTTAAAACGATACACAAGGAGGTGGATCAGCTACGTGTCTCGAAGTCACGTCCTGGTGAGCTTCGACGTGAGATCGCGCAGTTGGAGGAAGAATCTCATCAATTGACGGAGAAAATTGCCAATTTGAAAAAAAAGACAACGTCAGATCCAGGCTTTCAAGAGCTACTAGCTGCAACAAGTGCACTACGCAAGGAACAAGAAGAGCAAGCGAAGCTGGCAGAGCGTAAACGTGACCAAATGCTGTCGTTGTCACTAGCAGAGAAACGTGCTAGAGAAACTGAAGCGCGACTACAAGATCTTCGAACGTCATTGTCCCAAGATGCTACACCGGAGCAGCTTTTCGAGCGCCTGCAGTCGCAGGTAACGCGCAATAATGAAATTCTCACGACCAAGTTTCCAACCGAGTTTCGAACGCAACAAGAAACATTACAGCGACTTGAGCGGGCATTAAGCGAGCCACCTAAAACAGAGCACGACATTGCCGACATGGAAGACGAGGTTCAGGCGCTAAAACGAGCTATTCAGCAGTACCAGACCGAAATTGCTGACGCGCAAGTTGCTCAAGGAAATGGAGAGGAAGACAAACTAGCTGTTTTTCGGCAGCATGCCAACCTTCAGGCACGCAAACTGGCTGAAAAAGAAGAGGAGCTGGAGCAGTTGCGTGTTGATAAGCAGAGACTTATCCGCAGCACTGAGGAGTTGGAAGCAAAGCTGGCGTCAATGTCTGGTAACAAGTTCATGAGTCGTGAAGAGTTCAAGCAGTACGCGACTACTTTGCGAAACAAAACCAACCAGTACAAGAAGGTTAAAGCTGAACTGGCAGAACTCACAGCAGAGAGTGTGGTGCTGCATCGAACGGAGCAGCTACTAAAAAGCAAAGATGCAGACCTAGAAGGGTTTCTCCGTGACCTCGAACGTCAAAAGGGAGTCAGTGGTTTCTTGGCTACGCAAGATAAAATTGACGATATCTCGGTGCAAAATGCGCGCGTGAATGCATTGAAGGGTGAGACGCTGGAAGAGATCTCACGTATCGTCACGGACATCAACCAGGCTCTAAAGGAGCGTAAGAATCAATTGGCTCCTCAAATTAAGGAGCTCCGTACGGTTCGTCAACGCTACCAGGAGATGGAACAGATTTACCTTGAACGCAAGGCCCAGTATGACCACACTGCTGTCGGTCTTGAGGCTGAGCGGCTAAAACTTGAGCAAGAGTGTGCTGCCTTCCAGGAAGACGCTCTACGAGAGGAGTCTCAATTTCACCTGCTGCACTGCCAGCTACAATTGCAACAGGGCAAAGCCGACAAAATCGCACAGGAAATTGAGTTCGAACAAGGCACGTCGAATGCTCGCTTGCTTCGAGACATTCGTTCATTCCAAGAGCTCTACAAACACAAGGTGGCGCAACAAGAGTCTCTCACAAAGGAACTTCGTAAACAGCAAAAAACTCTGAAGACGTCGGCACCAGCCAAGAAACAACAACGAGAGATGTTTGAAGGCTTGCTGCAGCTACTCGCATGCAAATCTCGTCTAGCTCAACAGGAAAACAGCGGAAATGGTAGTGCAAACCGAAACGGTGGTGGCGTCGGAGTGGGCCAAGATCATTTCGACGGGCGTACTGACATTGCGCACTATGATGTGGGTGGAGCTAACGTCATGACTCTCGAGGCCTAAGAAGAGCATCAGAGCACACGGCATTCGATCAAACATCTTCTTCATTGCATGATACTGCAAGTAATACATTTTAATTCGTGTTATACTTCTTGTAAGCTGGTCATCTTAGCTGTTGAAAGTCAAGCCCTCCAGCTCACGCTCCAGCTCAGCCTTTTGCTTTTCAAAACGTCGAGCAAGTTCCTCGCGATCACGTTCGTACTCTTCCTCGAGTTTGCGAAGTTTTTGCTGCGCTGCACGTAGCGTGGTGGATGAAGCTTCTGCAGTTGCTCCTGCGGCACGGATCGTCGCCGACTTTGAAGAGGAAGAAGTGATTCGCCGGAAGTACTTCATGAAAGACGGCTCGTTGCTTTCGGATTCGGGTTTTGCAGATTCGCCTTGGCTGCTATCGTGGCTATTGCTTCGACTGCTAGTTCTGGAGTTGAAGACTGGAGCAACAGGAGCTGGAGGTGGACGAACCGTTCCTGACGCAGTCGCGGGGATCATTGTACCATACAGGTCGCTGGACGTGATCTCCCGTTCACGATTTTCCGAGCCTGTGCTTTCCATCGTAGAGTTAGCAGATTTGTTGTCATCGCCTCGGAACACCATCGTGCCGCAGCTCTCTTCGTCCGGAGAAGCACCAGAGAAGACGGTGGTCCCGTATCCCAGCGAAGACGCATTGTCTGTGGAGTTGATGTCATTTCTGCGTACGGATGAGAAACCTACAGCGGTGTCGGAGCCTCCAAATCCCCCAAAACCACCAATGCCGCTACTAATGAAGGATCCGTTGCGCAACATGGTGCTGAGGTCTGCTACCGAGAGTGATCCATCAGGTCGACCTGTAGCAGCGTCACGGAATTCAGCTTCATCTTCTGCACCACGTAGCCGAGCCTCCTGTACAAGCTCTAAACTTTGCTCGACCAGTTCTTGTAGAACAGGCAAACCTGCCATGCGTGCTCCACTGGCAGTAGCACGATCAGAATTCGCACGGAGTCGGTCAACGTTGCGAGCGATAAAAGGGTGACGCAGCAAGTCTTCAGCCGACGTACGTTCTTGTGGGTCTTTCTTCAAGCATACCGAGATAAAGTCACGGAATTCAGCTGAGTATTTGTTAGGTTGACGTAGCTCAGGTGGGGCACGGTTGGGGATGAGAAAAATGGCCCGCATCGGGTGCATGTGGGCTAGTGGTGGCTCACCCTCGGCCAATTCAAGAGCCGTGATACCTAGTGACCATAGATCTGCCTTGCAATCATATTGAGCTTCCTGGATCACTTCGGGTGCCATCCAGAAAGGTGTTCCGATGACTGTACGACGCTTGCCAACTGTAGCTGTAAGCTGTGCTGATACGCCAAAGTCCGCTAACTTAGTTACACCATCACTATTCAGTAGTAGATTTCCAGCTTTGATGTCGCGGTGGATAAGTCCTAGGGAGTGCAAGTGAGCAAGTCCTAGCGCTACATTGGCGCAAACGGCAGCAATTTCCGCCTCACTCAGCACGTGGCGTCCACGAAGCACATGCAAGTCAGCGAGTGAACCAGCAGCACAAAATTCCATGGCAATCCACAGTTGTGACTCGTACGAAAAGCTGCCGCGGTAGTGCACCACGAAAGGCGACTTACACCGTTCCAAGATGTGAATTTCGCGAGTGAGTTCATCAAAAGCACTTCTGTCTTCGCTCTCCACGGGAACAACCTTGAGCGCCACGACTTCGGCATCCGCCTTGTTCACCGCTTTGTACACCTTGCCGTATGACCTGAGGACGATCAAATCACAACAAAAAATGCGCAGAACATGAGCAAAGTTACCGCGAAACAGGGGAATGCTTACAGTACTGAACTTACCCTTCTCCAATGCGTTCCAGCACCTCATACACACCTTCGGGGTTTTCGTTCCGCTGGATGCTTGCCATGATGCTGACAAACTCGTCCCCACCGCAGAATTTGCAATGACTGCCAAACAAACTTGAACTGCTTGCGAAGTTTGCGACGGAATTAGACGTGGCTGAAGCTGCTAGCGACATCAATTGTTACCAGACAAGAATACACAGGAATGCTATCTCCTCGAAACAACTTCAAGGAGACACAAAACACACTCAGACTCGAGCTATTTCAAGCTGGACAACGGACACAAGAAAGCAGGCAACACGCAACAATTTGGACACGAGAGACAACGTACGTACATCCTTGTTATCGATCAGGACGACTTTCATTCTGGATTGTCGAGCCTTGAATGCCAGATACTCCGCTAGTCTTCAAGAGCCTCGTCCAAACTCGCTTGACGCTCTCCGTGCCTTCTGCTATTGATGGTGGTGAGCTGATGGATCTAGCACTCTACATGTCGATGCTGCTTAGAGAACCATGAGCTCGGGGCTCTCCATGTAAGCCTTGAACACCTGCAGGAACTGCCCAGCAATGACACTGTCCACCACGCGACGGTCCGACGACAGCGTCACGTTCATGAGCGTAGCAACACGCGGCTCAGGGTTGACACCTTCCACGATTTCCAGAGGCGGTAGCACCTCCCTGCGACCGCCACCAACGGCCAGAATGCAGGCCTGCGGTGGGTTGATCACAGCCCGGAACTGGTCAATGCCAAAGCTGCCGAGGTTGGACACAGTGAACGAGCCTCCCTGGAACTCCTCCGGCTTCAACTTGTTCTGTCGCGCGCGTGAGACGAGCTCCATAAATATGCGGTTGACGCCACTGAGGCCAAGAGCGTCCACCTTCGGCACAATAGGAGTGATCAGACCTGTGGGGGTAGCCACAGCCACCGACACGTCCACAGACGGGTTGGGCTGCACACTCTGCGTCTTCACATCAAAGAAACAGTTGGCCTCAGGCACGTCACGTAGCGCGAGAGCCACCGCCTTCAGGATGAAGTCGTTCATGCCCACCTTCACATCATGTTTTCCCTTGAGCTGTTTCCGGAGCTTCAGGATGTTGTCAATCTCGCAGTCAATGCTCGTGTAGCTGTGGGGTACGTCCTGCTTGGACGCAGTGAGACGTTTAGCAATGATCTTGCGCATGTTCGAGAGCGGAAGATCTTCAAACTCAGCATCAGCAGCCACAGCAGGAGCAGCAGCTGCCACAGGAGCTGGAGCAGTCTGCGGCTTCACAGGTTCCTCTAGAGGCGAGTGGTTAAACTCCGGAATCAACGAGCGTTTGCCCAAGAACTTGATCAACGGCACACGGCCGTGCGAAGCCTCCACAGGAGCAGGAGTCGAGGCCACAGGAGCCTCCTCCACAGGCTCAGCATCTGGAGTCTCCGTCGAGAGCTTAGCAAGCTCTCCACTCTCCAGCAGACTCTTGTACGTGTCCAAATCCTCCACCGTGTAGGCGAGCAAGGCGCCAATGGGGAGGTCCGCCGAGCCCTCGGGACACACGATCTTGGCCACCACCGCGTCGTCCTGCATCTCGTAGTCCACGACGGCCTTGTCCGTCTCCACTTGGCATAGCACGTCGCCTGCATTCACCTCTTCGCCTTCTTTCTTGAGCCACAACGACAGCGATCCCGTCTCCATCGTAGGCGACAGCGACGGCATCGTGAGAGGAGACACACCATCAGGAAGCGACGACAAGGCGCGACGCAGCACAGGAACCACGCGACGCTCGGCGTGCAGCGCGTACAGCGAGCGGCTCATCAATACGCGGCGCATCATGTTGTTGGCTTGAGTGCGTCACTCCGATTAGACTAATGAAGTGAGGGGCTCCAAGCACCAAACGAGTGGCCAATCCCAATAGACTTTCTTCTTCTATGGGACTTTGTATGCCTCTGCATAGACAAACGAATTTGATGGGTAATATGCCAGCGAGATGTGGTGTGCTGCAAAACAGTGGTAGTACACACTACCATGGTAGAACAAGATGGGTTGAACAACCGTTTGGAATTATTCACATTGGCTATTGCTCAAGAAACGTTAATATGGTGGTAAAAAGGAAAATGGGCTACCACGTGTGTTGTGCGGCGCCCGATACAGCATAGTTCTCAGTCTGCTCTCTCGCTCTAGGTCTCTACATGGGGAAGTTGGGATGGCGTTGGGAACAGGGGCTTGGAAGACATCCAGACTGGAGATCGCAACTGCATCCACCAAACCCCCGTCGCCATCCATCGATTCATTCACAACGCTGCTGCTCCGTTTTCTTGTAAGGGGAAACGACGCTGGCGTCTTTGCTCCAAACACGTACACGCACTTGCACGCATATTACACAATGAACCGTTGAGGATGCCTATGACGCGCTGATACCCTCTCTAAAATGAACAAACAACAGAAAGTTAGTGAATGAGACTATTTTACACACACACAATAACCGTTAGACAGATGCGTACTTTTTGAAGGCTTGTGCAATGCGGTGCGAGTCGAAGGTGCAATGGATGCTTACAATGCTGCCGCCACTCACGCTCACAATGTCACACGATTCCTCAGTCACGATCTCGCTGTTGCGCAGGATTCGGAAAGTCGTAGACGTCATCACCACTGCGGTCTCCTCGTCCTCATCCACCAGGATGCGAAGCACACGGCCACTGCTGCGCTCCACCGTCTCGTCACGAATCTTCCAGTAGTCACACAGACGTTTGTACCCGTGGAACTCGCCCCAGTAAGGCACACAATCAGGCAGGTTTGAGCTGAGCACGCAACCATCAGACACAGGGTCGATCTTCTCTTCCATCCAAAAAGAGGCTGGTGCATCCAGCGGCGAGGAGAATTTCAGGTTCGGGCCGAACAAGTTCCGGTAGAACTCCATAACCAACTCTTTCATTTCCTCCTTGGTGCACTTCAACGAGCCAAGTGAGCTTGTTGTCCCCGATAAACGCTGGTTCGGTACATCATCGGGCAACAACGACAAACGCTGTTTAGGAAGCGGAGGTAACGGGTTTGCATTCGAAACGCACACCAAAATCTCTGTCAGCCATGTGAGTCGAGTGTCGATGGAGTCCACCAACACCATGAACGCGCCATGGCCTTGCGTATTGATCTGGAAACCAAACACATTGTGTTGCCCGTGGACATGCATAGAGAGACCCTCCGACACCGTAAGCGGACGCGATGTGCCACGAACGAAAGTGCGATCCTTCGCATGAGCTTCACTGATGTAATAACTCAGAGATCCTTCTGAGCGATTGAGAACGAAGTAATATCGCTCCCACACGTTTTTGTGGCCTGTCTCGGGGTATTTGTTCTTGTACATGTAACCTGATGTGATCACGTTCATAGAGGAATCTGAAGATTTTGACGATGCCACCGGAACATCGGTAACCACCACACCAGCGTCGCGGCTTACAAAGGTTGTGATATCATCGCCACGGGAAGTATCCACGACAAAGACATCAGTCTGGCGTGGTGCCACGTTCGGCGAAGCGTACGCCTCGTTACTCAGTGCAAGCACCTTCTTGTCCACCTTTTCGTTGTGCGTTGTCACCAGTGATTTCCGCAACCGTTTGAACACGCTATTCCACCCGAACGAGTTACGCTGGTTGTTCTCTCCGTTCGCCTGCGAGTTCGAGTCCTGTGCCGGCGGAGCAACCGGGGGCTTAATAACCGAGCCCAGACGCATGGGTGACTTGAACACAGGTGACTGTAGCACATTCTTGAAGTAGTGTGACTTGCGCGAGCCATCACCCTCACTGTTCCTATTCGTCTCGGTTTTCTCCTTAGACGACTTCTTTGGCGAGTCTTCATTGGACGTAGGCGAAGGTGAGTCTAGCTTCGTGTCTGTAATGATGGCAGGTGGTGCGGCTTCCTTGTCCTTCGAATCTACTTGCTGCGCTGAACACGTATCAGATGCTACAGGTTGCCCATTGGGCGTTGCATCCACATTAGTAGCATTTGGTGTAGAAGACTCCGAAGGGGTTTCTTGCTCCTTTACAGCGGAATGATGCTCTGAAGTTCCCTCTGGTGTTTCAGGAGAAGCAGGCTCCTTTTGTAGTAATGATTCAGCTGTGGATCCAGTTTCTCGTCAGTAGTTGCAGACGACTCGACAGCTGATCCACGTTCGCTTCTTGTAGGCTGTTCGCCCACAGAACTTCTTCTCTCGTCGGACCCACGAGCGGAATCTGATTTTTCAGAGCCGCTGCTGTATCTAGTCTTCTCCGATAGCTTTGCCCACGCAGGGTTGCGTTTGCAATGGAACACAACCTGCGCGTTGTTTTGAGAAGGAGCTTTGCTTGTGAATACTTCGTCAATCACATCGTGTAGTATGGCAGCGTAAATATCAAGGGATGAAATGTCAACCTTTGCGCGCAGCAGTAAGCTGATAATGTTCTCGGGTACCTTAATGTCCACACCGAAGAGGTCCTTTGTCAGAGGGCAGTTCTTTGCTCGGGAGGCATCGGCATCGCGAAGAATGAATGAGATCGCGGGGACAACGTGAATCATGAGCATGTCAAATGATGATCGCTTCTCAAGAATAGAGAGGTAGGCCTGGATGAGACCACTATTGTGAAGTTCCTCATCAATACTGGCATCGTTAACCAACACGAGATTGTTCAAATACTTCGCCAGTGAGATTTCCACAGACGAAGGCAAGCCCTTGTTCAGCTGTGCCACAAAGGAGCTGCACGTCTTTCGAGCTACATCC
>VOQZ01000268.1:0-13512 GCA_008079305.1 Phytophthora palmivora | reverse complement strand
AATCCCGAAGAGCTGTCGCAATTGATTCGGCATTTTCTCTGCCGCTGCTTCAGTAAGGCAATGCAACCACTCTTGATCGTCTTCCAATAACCAAGGGCAAACGCAGCATCTCGGAACGTAAGGTATGTGGTAGACCCAACTCTGCGGAGATCCTCAAAAGACTTTGGAGACCGTCGGTTACTGAGTAGAAGCCTTAGGTAGAATCTATCTGGATCCTGCGGCGAAACATGGACGATACGTCCCAACGACGCCACACATACTTTTTGTATGGCTTCCATTGGCTGTTGTGCCACCTGAACTTGGTGGGAACATCCTTGTACAGCAAATCCGCTGTCCCTTCAGGATCAGAAGTGCAGAGTTTAAAAAACTCCGTCAACATTGTTCGACTCCCTCTGTAAATTAAATTATGAAGGTGTGCCGTTGATGCAAGGCCACGGTAGGCCACCATGTTCATATTCTCCAAGTGAAATCGGGAGGTTAACAACCGAATGCGTGGAACCTTGCGTCGGATGCATGAAAAGGCGATTGCAAGCCTCCACAGGCGATATGTAGCGTCCTAACAGATACTGTTGAATCTCATTCGCTTCAATATCCTGGCCATCAATGGTGATTGTCGTCATGTCCGATCCTTTATAGACGTACTTGTATACTTGATTGCTTTGTTCGTTGCGCATACCTCGACGTTTATGTGGCAGTTGTATTTCTGCGAAAGAAACGCGTTGTATGGCACGGTCCACTGATTAATGGTGGCATTATCCCACACCTTCCCTTTGTGATTTAGAAAACCATCAGGGCGACGTCGACGTCTGTACGTTGGGTAGTTATCAGCTGACATGCTGGTCTCTTCGGACAGCGGCTTGGGAAATTTCTTTGAGCATCTACCATTTTTCATGCAGGGACTGGCGTGGATTTTGCCGTCCACAGGGACCGTGCAACATACTCGAAATCACGGTTGCGTAGAGCTCAGGGTGTTTCTCTTTATCGGGAAGTTCTGCCGACACTAACTTGTCGACATCCTCAGCACTTGTAGGCTTATCTTCTGGTCGCAAAAAAAGAAGTATATGCGCGTGGGGAAGGCCACGCTTCTGATACTCCACAACATGGACCCTGGCCGCTTGATTCCCAATAATCCCTCGTCAAGATCCTTGTTAAGTTCCTTCAGTTTCTGCATGAACACCCTGGCAACAATATCCGGTCGATCCGAAGCTGTTTGTCCTCGGCGAAGATTCTCCTTGATTTCTGGCCAGTGAGGATTACATGTCATGGTGATGAACAAACTGGGAGCTCCAGTCTCTCTGACAATTGCCATAGCGTCCAAAATCGCTGGTACATATACCGAGGACCTCCGGTAAATTTGGGGGGTATAATGATCTTACGACCAATCTCGTCAGCATCCAGCTCTGTTGATTCGCCTCGCGAAGCGTGTGCTTCTCCCGTACGGCCTCCAATTCGCCTTCGTCTAGCCTCTTCATCAGCAACGACTCTGTGCACTTCGACGGATTCGCTACGCAACGCATCAGCTAGACCGTGGAGAGTCTCTAGACGATATTGGAGTTGGTTTAGTTCAATGTAGCGCAACCGTTCCTGCTCACACTTAGCCCATTGATCTACACAGTACTGCTGCATCAGACGGCCTCCTCGAAAAATGAGAGACTCGCTCGAGGTTCGATCATAGAGCAGAAAAGCTTCAAACTCTCGAAGCGACATGGTTTTAGGTTTTCCCTCGTTGTCCAGGGGATTTCCCACGTAAGGAAGGTCATAAGTCCACCCCCGTTCCCCATATGGAAAAAGTATAGGATACTGCAGTGGATCGTAGCTCTCACTTGTCTCAAAGATGCGCTTAAAACCTCCACTTCTGGTGTTCAGTATGATATCCCTGTGCTCAGCTGCACTCCGATCAATCACAATAGCTGCAACTTCCGAAGCAGTCGGGGTGTTGTGAGTTCCAGGGTGCGCGTTTCTTGTTACATGTAAACGAAGTCTGAGATCGTCGTCATTTCGAAGGAATTCGCGAAGATGCAATGCCGGATTATCTAGAGGTGTAGCTTCCCTGGACTCTAAACGCCGCTCATACTCTGTCAGAGCATCCTGGTAATTTTTGTCCAGCCTGCGCGATCAAAAGGTTGCGAGCGTTCAAAAACCCTGAGTGTACTCGTTGTTTGTTGTCATAACCTGATTGATCGTTTCGATTATATTCTGATCTAGCCCATCGGTCATCCCCATGCGGCTTACCACGCGCGCGTCCATGTCTGGATCATTTATATATACTTGCGCATACATTGCTCGCCGGTTAGAAGGTGGCAGCAGGGATCCCAGGCGGTGACAAACCGAACCCTGAACCCGAAAGTTGTACACACCATCTCTTGAGACACTTTCATCGACATCGAGGGGTCGAGAAGTAGAAGCACCCATAGAATTGAAAGCGAACACATTGTTGTAGGCTCGGATTGAATTCATAAACCTTGGGTTGCTGAACAGTGGTATCAATTGCGCTGGAGCGCGTTGTGGAGCAGGAACACTTACTAAACCGTTACGACAGCAGCAGCCGGGTGTTTCCTTCGGGAACTTCCACGCGTCGCAGTATCGACAGACCCTCTCGTTTCTTGTGTATCGTCAGTATAGCGCGTGAAATAATGGCGTCCACCTGGTACACTGGTTGAATCAAAATTTTCGTGATTAGCCAAACCCTTCTTGTACTGACGCGACCTTGCTCGGAGGCGGTCTGCTTGTCTAAGGACTTCCCGCTGCTCATAATCCATAGTATCACGTCGGTTCATTCCTACATTGTCGGTATTCCTTCTTTCTCGGGTGTGATCAGCATCTCGTCTGCGCATACTATCCTGCTGGGACGCGACATATTGTTGCGGCGGCGTCGTTGTCGTTCTGCGTCTCTCGCTCGAACACGAACTAACTGAGACTCTGGCATATTCACCCTACGCCTTGTGGCGACAGGTGCTGGCGCGGTTCCGACAGCAAATACCAAAGGAGAGGCTGCGGGTCCGGCATTTTCAGCTACGGCATAAGCAACCCCCTGGCCATTTGGATCAGGCAAATCCTGCAATCCACTTGCTGTAGTAGTGCCTGGCGCCATATCCACGGTAGACGCGGAGGTGTCTTCATTTAGCTGTAGAGCTGCCAACTGTTGGTTCAACCGGCAGCGGTTGGCGCTTCGTCTTGATCTTCGCCGTTTCCTCTCTGTGGGCTCTTCTGGACCACTCGGTGTTGCATTTACAGCAGCATTTCTCCGTAATTTATCAAGAATTTCCTCTCTCGTTCTCTTCCTTGCCCTTCGTGGCATGGCCAAAGGAATTTGAGAAATGAAAGAGCACTCAGGAGAAGTGAGATGCACGCCATGCAGAGGTTCCAACAGCTGAAATGACGTGCGCTCGTCATGGTTTCAGTTAATTTTTTCAGCCGGTGTAAAAGCGAGTTGCACTGGCGATAGAACAATTTCAACAACCAAACAATAGATTATCATAAAATATGCAAAAATTAGGGAAAAGATTTTATATTCCTATATTTCCATCTAAGGAGAAAGTCAATCAAAGAAAACGTGAATTTTTATGGATATCGCGGGAAAATGCCGAAATTCCTTCCTCCGGGAACAGTCAACAGATTCGCAGTGGTTTAATCATCAGTCAAATCGATGATTTCGTAGTGGTCAAAATTTTCTATAAACCACGGCTCCTCATCTTCATCGCTATCCTCGAAATCGCTGTCGTCCGTGATATAGCTGTATTCACAGTCATCATCCGTGTAGTCATCGTCGTAATACGCTTCGTCACCATCATCTTCCGACTCCTCACCATCCGTACCGAACATTTCAAGTTCGTCCCCATCACTTCTGAGCATCCCGTCCTCTTCCAACAATCGTTCTTGAATCTCGATAGTTGCATGAGATGTGCGCAATCCTTCCTGCAAAGTGGCAATTTGTGTGGATTGTTCGCGAATTAATGCCGCCAGGTTGTTGATCGTGTCGAGGTATTGAATCGAACGCAGGCATGGGCATTTGTTCGGACGCTCGCCTACGTCGTCGGAGTTGTCGAACGGTCGCTTCATCTCAAATTGAAACTGAGGACCGAAAATAAGCTAAATAATAATCGACACAACGTAAGTAAAACGAATTTTTCGGTAACAATAAAACGAATTACAACAAAACACTATTTGTGTGGCTACAACAAAACAAAACTCTTGTGGCTACAACAAAACAAAACTCTATTTGTGTGGCTACAACAAAACAAAACTCTATTTGTGTGGCTACAACAAAACAAACCACTGTTCGCCACTTTTTTGTGTGGTGACAACGTAATAATTGTGTGGTAACAACATCACGAATGTAATAATTTGTGTCAAATCGTTTATCTGGAATTTTATGTAGCATCAAAAATGTTTACTCAACAATGTTTACTCAACAATGGTTAACAACACTGCGCACAATGCGAAACATATGGTATTTTTAACTGTAATGCCCTGCCTTTTATTGATGTTGGTGATAGTGCTTATGTGATTTGATAGGATGCTTAAGGGTAGTAAAATGTAAAAGAAAGGGTAAAGAACATATGCAAAGCGACTGGAAAAGGCTAGAAGATGATGAGCGTGACAGACATTGGTTACTCGTATAGTAGTGGTAGGATGAGGTCGGGGTTCGATTCCCCGGCGGCGCACGCCTTACTCGTGCCTTGTGTGTGGGACGCGTTTGGGTTGGCTTGTGCTCGAGCACGTTTTGTCACTTTGGGAACTCCCTAACAGGTCTCTGAAAGCTCTACTAGTCGTTCTCAATTGCATACACCCACTTCACTCGGCCTCTCACGGATAGAAAACCTGTATACAACTAACCCGTATACAACTGATCAGAACAAAAATCTCCCATAGAGCCCAAGACGACCCGAACGATCTGAAGTGCTAGTCTCGGTACAGTTGTTGTGCGTGCTGTACCGACAGTAACGCTAGACTAGCCTAGCCTAGCGAAGACCAGCGTAGACTAGACACGACTGAGCACAACATTTCTGCGTTGAATGAAGTACACTGCGAAAACTTGGTCAAGACAGAATCGAAGCCGAACGATGGGATAACGAGGACATGGAATCGAAGCCGAAACGATGCGGAAATGATCAATGTAAGCATGTGATTGTCGCAATGTGCCGGTCTCAAACAGAATGCATAGCAAGCTGAAGTTGAAAGCACAGTCTTGAGTGGAATAGTGTCGATTGTCAAGAGTGTCGATGACTTGGAGGCAGCAAAAAGGGTAGAACGCAGTGTTCGGTTTGTGTTGTTGTGGTGATGTGTAGGTTGGGAGGTTTCGGTTGATTGTGTGTAGGTGAGTTGTGGTTGGTGTGTGATTTTGTGTGTTTGTAAGTGTGGTTTGTGAGTGTGGTTTGTGAGTGTGGTTTGTTAGTGTGGTTTGTGAGTGTGGTTGGTGTATGAGTGGTTGAGAGGGAGTTTGTGTATATGTGTTTTATTGGCTGAAATGTGCACCGTTGGTCTAATGGTTAGGATTCATCCCTTCCAAGGATGAGGTCGGGGTTCGATTCCCCGACGGCGCAACTTTTACCAGCTGTTGCTGTCTCTATTGCCACGTTTTTGCTACGTTTTTGCCACGTCCAGGTCTCTCTCTGTGCCTTCCTCTATCTGTACTTCCTCTGTCTGTGCCTTACCCGTACGGGTATGTTTCCCTGACACACTACCCCCTTGATCTCCTCTTACGGCTGTGTACCAGTGTGAGAAGCACAATGCAAGCTGTGATGTTTGGTGTGGTTGTTACTGTTTGGTGTGTTTTGTATTTGGGTAGGGTTGTGGTTCATTTGGGGTTTGTTGTGGGGTAACATGGAGTTTGTCTGGCGCGCCGTTGGTCTAATGGTTAGGATTCATCCCTCCCACGGATGAGGTCGGGGTTCGATTCCCCGGCGGCGCACGCCTTACTCGTGCCTTGTGTGTGGGACGCGTTTGGGTTGGCTTGTTGCTCGAGCACGTTTTGTCACTTTGGGAACTCCCTAACAGGTCTCTGAAAGCTCTACTAGTCGTTCTCAATTGCATACACCCACTTCACTCGGCCTCTCACGGATAGAAAACCTGTATACAACTAACCCGTATACAACTGATCAGAACAAAAATCTCCCATAGAGCCCAAGACGACCCGAACGATCTGAAGTGCTAGTCTCGGTACAGTTGTTGTGCGTGCTGTACCGACAGTAACGCTAGACTAGCCTAGCCTAGCGTAGACTAGCGTAGACTAGACACGACTGAGCACAACATTTCTGCGTTGAATGAAGTACACTGCGAAAACTTGGTCAAGACAGAATCGAAGCCGAACGATGGGATAACGAGGACATGGAATCGAAGCCGAAACGATGTGGAAATGATCAATGTAAGCATGTGATTGTCGCAATGTGCCGGTCTCAAACAGAATGCATAGCAAGCTGAAGTTGAAAGCACAGTCTTGAGTGGAATAGTGTCGATTGTCAAGAGTGTCGATGACTTGGAGGCAGCAAAAAGGGTAGAACGCAGTGTTCGGTTTGTGTTGTTGTGGTGATGTGTAGGTTGGGAGGTTTCGGTTGATTGCGTGTAGGTGAGTTGTGGTTTGGTGTGTGATTTTGTGTGTGTGATTTGTGTGTGTGATTTTGTGTGGTTTGTGAGTGTGGTTTGTGAGTGTGGTTTGTGAGTGTGGTTGGTGTATGAGTGGTTGGTATTGTGGTTGAGAGTGAGTTTGTGTATATGTGTTTATTGGCTGAAATGTGCACCGTTGGTCTAATGGTTAGGATTCATCCCTTCCAAGGATGAGGTCGGGGTTCGATTCCCCGACGGCGCAACTTTTACCAGCTGTTGCTGTCCCTATTGCCACGTTTTTGCCACGTTTTTGCCACGTCCAGGTCTCTCTCTGTGCCTTCTTCTATCTGTACCTTCCTCTATCTGTGCCTTACCCCGTACGGGTATGTTTCCCTGACACACTACCCCCTTGATCTCCTCTTACGGCTGTGTACCAGTGTGAGAAGCACAATGCAAGCTGTGATGGTTGGGTGCTACCACATGCATGTGCTCGCGATATGTGTGAGGAGACAGTGTGGGGCAACGATAGGAGACGTAGTCCGATGCATCTGGGTTGGTTTGATAGCGTTTGATAGTGTTTGGTGTGTTTGATAGTATTTGGTGTGTTTTGTATTTGGGTAGGGTTGTGGTTCATTTGGGGTTTTGTTGTGGGGTAACATGGAGTTTGTCTGGCGCGCCGTTGGTCTAATGGTTAGGATTCATCCCTCCCACGGATGAGGTCGGGGTTCGATTCCCCGGCGGCGCACGCCTTACTCGTGCCTTGTGTGTGGGACGCGTTTGGGTTGGCTTGTTGCTCGAGCACGTTTTGTCACTTTGGGAACTCCCTAACAGGTCTCTGAAAGCTCTACTAGTCGTTCTCAATTGCATACACCCACTTCACTCGGCCTCTCACGGATAGAAAACCCGTATACAACTAACCCGTATACAACTGATCAGAACAAAAATCTCCCATAGAGCCCAAGACGACCCGAACGATCTGAAGTGCTAGTCTCGGTACAGTTGTTGTGCGTGCTGTACCGACAGTAACGCTAGACTAGCCTAGCCTAGCGTAGACTAGCGTAGACTAGACACGACTGAGCACAACATTTCTGCGTTGAATGAAGTACACTGCGAAAACTTGGTCAAGACAGAATCGAAGCCGAACGATGGGATAACGAGGACATGGAATCGAAGCCGAAACGATGTGGAAATGATCAATGTAAGCATGTGATTGTCGCAATGTGCCGGTCTCAAACAGAATGCATAGCAAGCTGAAGTTGAAAGCACAGTCTTGAGTGGAATAGTGTCGATTGTCAAGAGTGTCGATGACTTGGAGGCAGCAAAAAGGGTAGAACGCAGTGTTCGGTTTGTGTTGTTGTGGTGATGTGTAGGTTGGGAGGTTTCGGTTGATTGTGTGTAGGTGAGTTGTGGTTTGGTGTGTGATTTTGTGTGTTTGTAAGTGTGGTTTGTGAGTGTGGTTTGTGAGTGTGGTTTGTTAGTGTGGTTTGTGAGTGTGGTTTGTGAGTGTGGTTGGTGTATGAGTGGTTGAGAGTGAGTTTGTGTATATGTGTTTTATTGGCTGAAATGTGCACCGTTGGTCTAATGGTTAGGATTCATCCCTTCCAAGGATGAGGTCGGGGTTCGATTCCCCGACGGCGCAACTTTTACCAGCTGTTGCTGTCTCTATTGCCACGTTTTTGCTACGTTTTTGCCACGTCCAGGTCTCTCTCTGTGCCTTCGGGCGAAACTAAGGAGCGCCCAAGTACGGAGCGCCCAAACATAAATAGAACAACCAGAGATTATAAGATGGGGAAGATATGGTGATCGTCTTCGAATCTATTATTACTTTAACACTAAAGAGAACATCAACAAGAACATAGATCAATTTTCAACCTGACGCGAATACCACTGTACAACACTACGAGCAAGGACACCATACAGCCACCATGCAGAATCACGCTGAAGCCAATTATCCGGATGACTACACCACAGAGATAGCGCAGCTTTATACCATCGAACCTCCTCCACAAGGTGTTCATCCTTCTGTAGATGCGGCTATTGACACTATACACAGGTGGACCCAATCTCGTCGCTATGATGTGTCCAGGCAAAAGATCGAACGCAACAACGATAATGAGATCCGGACAATTTTATTCGCCTGTGACCGTAGTGGAAGACCCAAGAATACACGCCGTATTCGTGAGAAGGATCGTGTCAGAACATTGAGAGGGTCAAAACGAATTGGTTGCCCCATGCGCATTAAAATTGTGGCTATAGATCGCAACAACACGGCGGGGGCATGGAAAATTGTGTACACGCGAGATGGAAGTCAAACCCACAACCACCCGCCCTCTTTGGATGTTCGAGTACACACTGGACATAGGCAACGTAGCGTTCAACATAATTGTGGTCATGCGATTTCAAGTGCGAGCGAGTTAGTAACTCTCCAAATGGAATCCCTGAACCCCGACTGTTCGCTACGGACAGGGATCTTGCCTGTATGAACGCCAGTGATATGGTTTTCCCAGACGTTCCCAAAATTCTTTGTCGCTGGCATATTAACCGCAACGTCTTGGCCCGTGTTCAAGGTGAACTAGGAACAGTACGACTCGACCAACCTGGGCCAAATGGAGAGACGAAAAAAAACACTGTCCAGACCAATGTTTTCATGGCTGAATATTACGAAACATTTGAATCGAAAACGGAAGCAGATTTTGACGCACATTGCGTAGCCTTGCGAGCTTTGAACAATACGTTAGCGCTCTATTTGGAACGTACCTGGTGGAGATACAAAACGAAGATCGTGAAGTGCTGGACGGACAAGTACGCGCACTTTGGATGCCACGACACGTCCACGGTTGAAGGCACGCATGCGAAAATTAAGAGATGGTTGGAAAGTTCAAAAGGAGTTCAAAAGGAGATCTTCTCACTGTGTTTCTGAAGCTACTTCCGTGGTGGATATCCTCTGCAAATGCTATCAGCTATCAGTCAGCCAAAGATGCTACTATTATTCCACACCGACTTAGATACGACCAGTATTCAGCTGTGGTTCGCTTGATCAGTACATACGCGCTAATAGAGACGGACAAGCTTTGGAAGATGGCGCACAATTTGATAATTTCTGGAGCCGAGAAATCACTCTGTACCTGAGTTTTTCGCCACACGTATGGTAGACCATGTATCCACGAGCTAGTAGACATTTACGAGTCCATTGGAGATTTAAAGATACTACCAAAGCACTTCGACAAGCACTGGTGGATACTCTCAAACAATGAGCGTTCGACAGGTCGCGTTTTGGAGCCTGCAAACCGGCGCAACCATAGAAACAGGGCCAGTTTGCATAGCTAACACAAGGCTGGACACGGCGCCAATACCACACGTCGCGAATTATCATGGTTCGAAAGAGACGACAGATCCAATTCCAACACTCCACCGGCTCAATCATTTCAGGCGCTTTTGGAAGAAGATCCACATGAAAGCTTCAATAGTGCGTACTTGCCACCTCGTGCATGGGGCTATTCTGGATTGAATTAGATCGAAGTTGAATTTCTTCATATAATTTGCGTCACATTCACAAATCTGTTTGAGAATACAATACCACCGAGAGGAATCGAACCTCCTTCACCCCTTTCGGGGGCTTTACCATTAAGCTACGGTGGTGTCTAATTAAGAAATAAGAAGTTATAGTTAGAAAACAAAGCTGGAGTTATGTGTGAGTCAACAGATCTGCGTACCTTTAATTGTCTGACGGGGAATTAACGGCATGCCGCGACAACCCTCTTAGGACCGAAGCCCCCGCTCAATTTGCCCTTCGGCAGTCAATCAGACAATGAACAATATTTTTTAAAGCCCAGCTCGTGACACGTTGTTCTCCATCACTATGAATTCTTTCGGATTTTCTTTTCTAGAAAATAACGTTCTCCATCAATCACACCATATCTTCCCCATCTTATAATCTCTGGTTGTTCTATTTATGTTTGGGCGCTCCGTACTTGGAGCTCCGTACTTGGGCGCTCCTTAGTTTCTCCCTGTGCCTTCCTCTATCTGTACCTTCCTCTGTCTGTGCCTTACCCCGTACGGGTATGTTTCCCTGACACACTACCCCCTTGATCTCCTCTTACGGCTGTGTACCAGTGTGAGAAGCACAATGCAAGCTGTGATGTTTGGTGTGGTTGTTACTGTTTGGTGTGTTTTGTATTTGGGTAGGGTTGTGGTTCATTTGGGGTTTGTTGTGGGGTAACATGGAGTTTGTCTGGCGCGCCGTTGGTCTAATGGTTAGGATTCATCCCTCCCACGGATGAGGTCGGGGTTCGATTCCCCGGCGGCGCACGCCTTACTCGTGCCTTGTGTGTGGGACGCGTTTGGGTTGGCTTGTTGCTCGAGCACGTTTTGTCACTTTGGGAACTCTCTAACAGGTCTCTGAAAGCTCTACTAGTCGTTCTCAATTGCATACACCCACTTCACTCGGCCTCTCACGGATAGAAAACCTGTATACAACTAACCCGTATACAACTGATCAGAACAAAATCTCTCCCATAGAGCCCAAGACGACCCGAACGATCTGAAGTGCTAGTCTCGGTACAGTTGTTGTGCGTGCTGTACCGACAGTAACGCTAGACTAGCCTAGCCTAGCGTAGACCAGCGTAGACTAGACACGACTGAGCACAACATTTCTGCGTTGAATGAAGTACACTGCGAAAACTTGGTCAAGACAGAATCGAAGCCGAACGATGGGATAACGAGGACATGGAATCGAAGCCGAAACGATGCGGAAATGATCAATGTAAGCATGTGATTGTCGCAATGTGCCGGTCTCAAACAGAATGCATAGCAAGCTGAAGTTGAAAGCACAGTCTTGAGTGGAATAGTGTCGATTGTCAAGAGTGTCGATGACTTGGAGGCAGCAAAAAGGGTAGAACGCAGTGTTCGGTTTGTGTTGTTGTGGTGATGTGTAGGTTGGGAGGTTTCGGTTGATTGTGTGTAGGTGAGTTGTGGTTTGGTGTGTGATTTTGTGTGTTTGTAAGTGTGGTTTGTGAGTGTGGTTTGTGAGTGTGGTTTGTTAGTGTGGTTTGTGAGTGTGGTTGGTGTATGAGTGGTGAGAGGGAGTTGTGTATATGTGTTTATTGGCTGAAATGTGCACCGTTGGTCTAATGGTTAGGATTCATCCCTTCCAAGGATGAGGTCGGGGTTCGATTCCCCGACGGCGCAACTTTTACCAGCTGTTGCTGTCTCTATTGCCACGTTTTTGCTACGTTTTTGCCACGTCCAGGTCTCTCTCTGTGCCTTCCTCTATCTGTACCTTCCTCTGTCTGTGCCTTACCCCGTACGGGTATGTTTCCCTGACACACTACCCCCTTGATCTCCTCTTACGGCTGTGTACCAGTGTGAGAAGCACAATGCAAGCTGTGATGTTTGGTGTGGTTGTTACTGTTTGGTGTGTTTTGTATTTGGGTAGGGTTGTGGTTCATTTGGGGTTTGTTGTGGGGTAACATGGAGTTTGTCTGGCGCGCCGTTGGTCTAATGGTTAGGATTCATCCCTCCCACGGATGAGGTCGGGGTTTGATTCCCGGCGGCGCACGCCTTACTCGTGCCTTGTGTGTGGGACGCGTTTGGGTTGGCTTGTTGCTCGAGCACGTTTTGTCACTTTGGGAACTCCCTAACAGGTCTCTGAAAGCTCTACTACACTCCTGGACAAATTAAACCGGCCACCCACACTTTTGGCTGTAACTCGGCCAATTTTTCGAATCTCGTGCTGCGCTTCAGATATATTGTTCTTATCGTATACAAAAGACCGGTGTTTGTGTTAACAACTGGGATATTGCGGTCTGTAGGGTAGCTACTATACAATAAACCGAATTGACAAGTGGTCCAAACTTCCGGCCACATCAGCCTATAGTGAAATCAAGTAAACAAGAATGTTGGTCCTAAAGACTCTTGTGAACCAACAATGGATTGGTGGACGACAACATTGTTGCTGGAGCATTATTCTTTTATTTTTCATTTACAGTTCTACTACGGCATGCCTGCATGGCTCAATGATCAAGAGAGAGGTCGCATTCAAGGTCTGCGAGAAGGAGGGCTCTCTATCAGGGCTATTTCAAGAAAGGTCAAACGGTCACGTGAGGCCGTCGAACGCGCATTAGCTGCACCGTGTCGAGAACGTCGCCGCCCCGGCCGTAAGCCCATCATTTCGGAGAGGTTAGCCCGGCTGCTGTTGCGCAAAGCTGCCAAGTGGTGACTACACAGCCGCCCAGCTGAAGATCGAGTGCAATGTCAGTGCTCGGCACGTACCATTCGGCGTCTCCTTTTCGGTGTAGACTGGTTAGTCTACACCAAAATGGACAACACGCTAGCGCTCACTGCTAAGCACAAATCTCATCGCCTTGATTGGGCCAAAACAATGGTTATTACACCGCAAAAAGAGTGGGAGAAAAATTATATTTTCCGATGAAAAAAAGTGTAACTTAGATGGGCCGGATGGAATGCGGAATTATTGGCACGATGTGAGACGGCCTGCAAGGACGACAGTGCGACGTCAGAATGGCGGTGGTTCGGTGATGATTTGGGTGCTTTTAGCGCCAAAGGCAAGTCTAAACTCGCGGTTGCTGGTAGGGCGGCAGGCTTCGGAACAGTATATCTATACTGTGTCGGAGTTTCTGCTTCCGTTCGCGCACTTGAACTACGGAGTAGATTTGTCTATCAACAAGACAACGCTTCCATTCATACTTCAAAGGAGACTATGGAATTTTTCAAGGAGCAGGAGGTGAGCGTACTCGAATGGCCGCACGCTCCCCTGACCTCAACCCTATAGAAAATCTATGGGCGTTGATGGCTCGAAAGGTATCCAAATGGGCGACAGTACGCTACTGTGCTGAATTAACTGATGCAATCTTAGCCGCATGGGACAGTGTTGATCAAGCTTCACTAGTGAACTTGATAAAATCAATGCCGAGGCGCTGCATTGAAGTTATTGAGAAGAAAGGAGGTAAG
>VOQZ01000267.1:0-147708 GCA_008079305.1 Phytophthora palmivora | reverse complement strand
AACAAGTTTTATACTACAAAAAGTCGGAACAAGCCATTCGGCACCTTAAAAAGTGTGCACCATTCCAAGAAAGCACAACCAATAGCATTTGTGACGCAATTCTCAGACGTCTTGCCACTTTACAACCAAAAGGTCAATGCAAAAGGACCAGTGAAAAAACGTGTCAAGACAGATCAGACTCAAGTGCAACGTGCTCAAGCACAGATGGAGGTGTTGCAAATGCAATTGCAACAAACTCAATTGCAGTCAAGTGCATTGACCATGACTAGTAGTGCTTTAGATCAAGCTACAGTGCAACATGCACAAGTGATGATCAAATGGCTATGCAACAGAGTATACCAGAGAGTTTAATGGACCCTACGACCATGACGATGGGTTGAAAGAGGATAAGGACAAACATGCAAAGAGAAGAAAACCAAGAATGGACTGTCCAAGACGCAGAATGAGAGGTTTGAAGAAGCTCTCGCTATGCATGCATATGTCACGGGTATGGCATTTGATGCAATGGAGGAGTCACATTTGGCGAGGGCAGCGACGATTTTACGACCAAATGTGAAGTTGCCGGACAAGAAGAGACTGGAGAATGACTTGATGATCAGATGCTATGAAAAGATGCACAAACAAGTGTGGGGATACTTGTCCACAAGTCCTGCACGTGGTGTTGAAGAGAGAGAGATGCGTGGTCGAATTTGAATTTGTATCGCACAAACAACCCAGATGAAGCGTATGTGACGTATTATATGGCAGTGAACAATGAAAGAGAAGAGTCTTCTTGGAGTCAGAAAAGGCTGCAGGTGATGAATCGCAGTACAATTCGATTATGATTGCACAAGATATTAAACGCATGATGCAGCCTATCGTGAGCAATGTCAGTGGAGTGGTTACTGGAAGTACTGAATATCACTCACGAGCATGGGATATGCTGAAGGCAGAGTATCCCACCAAATTCTTCTACGGCTGCATCTGTCATGCTTTGCACTTGGCTATCATGGACATATTTGGCCCGGAGAAGTCGCTGGATAATGACCCGAGACGAATGACACCACAGGTTCCTATGGATTTCCCGTTCCAAGATCTCGTGGGGCTAGCAAACAATTGCAATGAGTTATTGTCATTCTTCAGTAGCTACCAGTACGCTCCTAAGTTCAAAATGTTCGACCCACACTGTTGCATACGATGAAGGGATTCGCCAATGCGTCACCTACGATGTCGTGGGGAACTCTTTGCTGCCCGATTCCGCGTGTTGATGCAGTCTGAAGACGTACTGCAGTCAATTGTGAGTGATCCCGATTTTCTAGGTTCTGAATCGCCTGCGAATCAGCGTACTATACGGGCAAGCATCAAGGAGTTCGTGCTGAGTCTCAACTGGAAGATGACTTTGGAAAAGGCAATTACTATCCTCACACCCATCGAACTCATATTGTACAAATTCCAGGATGACCGCGCTCCGATTTCAGAAGTTTACTTCGAGTCGAAGCACTTGTTGACCGATTTTGATGCGGTCTTTGGTCTTACGACGGTCGAGTTGGAATATATCAAGAAGGTGGTTACAGAGAGATGGCAGTACGTATTGAGTGAGGCGCATGGTTTGGCGTTCCTATTGACCCACGGTACATTGGAAAATCCATGACGCGCGATTATCGCGAGCAGATCGAAGAACTAATTTTCAACTTCCCGGAACGGATCAGGATATGGGGGTTAATGACGAGCGGAGACGAGCTATGACTGCTGAGTACACAGACTACGTCATCTACGCCAAGAACCAGCGGAACAATCGCACGTACAAATGGGAGATGTTAGAAAAAGGCAACCGCTCGCCGCTGCAGTTCTGGCAGTCGGATGCCGACGATTGGCCGCACCTGAAATCTTTGGCGCTCACTCTCTTCTCATTGGCGCCGAGCAGCGTGGCATCGGATAAAACGCTATGCAAGAGCACGTTGACGCAGTCTAGCCGCCGCAACAAGCTCAGTTTCGATGACATGCGCCGTCTAGCCTTTATCTGTATCAACGACTCCCAATTCACAGCTAACCGTGTGACTGGAGAAGTCCAGAACAACACGTTGCCTGATTTTACAATGGGAGACACAGCGCTCTCACCGGATGGAATGGAATGTGATGTGGATGATTTAAATCGAGTTTGATATCATCTAAGTGCTACAAAAAATGTTGCTTGTCTTGTACCTTTTTCCAAGATGTCAGCACTCTACATGCTTAACCGTCATTATCTTTGTTTGATAACTGCTACAATAGTATGACTTTATGAACTTCGCTTTACGGTTGAGTTGGACATTATTTTCTTTTAGAGTGTCCAAACAACGTTAATATATTGTAGGGTCTTTCTATCACCATTGAATCAATAGTGGTTCCCTGAGGTAGAGTTGGTGCAACGTTGAATAAGAACATAGAGATGCATTAGTCGTTGAATCTTTTTTTCCAGGACATGTGTCCACTTGACCACTCATCGTGGGAGGTCTGGGTGCTGACTAAAGGTGGTGTGCTCGCAATTGTGATCTCAGGGTCGATAATTTCTCGATTAATTACTTTGGTTGATAACTTTTTTTTAGTATAAGAACACAACTACTAAATAGTAAAACAGGTGCATGAATTTACAAGACTTTATCAAAAAACATAGTTAGGGGTCAGTTTGGGCTTCAAATTAAGAGTAGTTTTGGGTAAGAATGCCCTCTAGCAACTATTCCAGTTCTCACTGCAAGTCTATACATAACATGGGTTGTGCCATGACTGAAGCATGATATTTGTACATGTGCTATGCAAACGGTGCAAAATCTTAGGAAAGTCCAGCTGCAGCTTTTGCCATGGTCGTCACAAAGTCGAGGTAAGCAACTCCGATCCCGTTCCACTTGGCTGTGGTAAACTTGCCTGGTAGCGCGAACGAGTCGAACACTAGTTGGGGGTGAAGTTTCTCCTGATGCCATGCTTTGAACACGGCATCCTTGACGTCGGGGTCCTTCAGAATTTTCTGCACCATCGCATCATCCAGCTGAGCTGCAATCGCCTCTACTTGCTTCGCTTTAGTTGCTTTGGCTGCCGCTTCAGCTGCTGTTTTCACATTCATTTTTGAGATTGTTAATGCCTCCTTGATCTCCTTGATACGCTCAGCCTTCCGAAGACGTTTTAGCTGATCCAAAGTGGGAAACCTGTTGAGACCTCGCTCTTCCTCCGAATCTCGACTTTTATCGATCTCTCCGACCGCTTTAAGGACACGCCAGAACTTGTGACCGACAGCACCGACGCCATCAGACAAAGCCATGTTTTGCTTCAGGCGTTGATGTACCGTGGTCGACAGAGCATTGATGGCTACAAGTAGAGTGAGAATGATCGTTACGAGCAGAATAACTGATAGACGCATTGCTGTAGGTTGACAAGTCTGGTACTCCCTCTTTAGTGGAATTTCGTGAATGAGGCGACTGATCAGCCGATAGTTTTGCTACACATCGAATGGTTCGTGCTGAGCGTCATCTGCATGTAGACAGATGCTACCTACTACACCACTGAAATTGACAGCTATTACTTGACTTCTCGCGGGAGTAGGTGATGAATGTTGTGGCCTACATATCCTCAAACGGAACCTGCTATAAAATCTACGTAATTAGGCCTAAACGAAAACTTGTAAAGCGCGCGTGATCTCATTGGAATTCCTGGTCGCCCACGATCGAAGAATATATTTTTGTTGCAGCTTTGGCGCAATCTCTTGGCGCAATCAATTCTTGCGCATCTAAGCGAGAATGTACTGACAGGATATGTACTGCATCCCTTAACCCTTTTCATGCTTTCGCCAAATTGACGTAACACATGTGCTTCGTAAATATTGATGCTCATTTTCGGGAGTAGCAGGTTGTTCCCATGTAAATTGTGCCGGACATTCATTCATGTCGATACCACAATTGATATAAGTACCCCAGAAGGAGCTCTCACCACAGGTGGCTCACCTGTGGTGAGGAGACTGCACTCCGCTGGTCCGTTCCGTGCACACTTCAAATCTGTAAAAACGACTTTCGTAAGTCAAGGCTAAGTCCCTATGTCAATTTTTATACACCGTAATACCGTGACTAATCAACTAATCTTCATAGAAATGGACACAGTTTAGAAACAAGTAAATCCGGCCGACTTATCGATTATAAATTCAAACGAAAGTTAATTCAGCGAATGGATGAAGTTACTTTTAGCAATCCATCTCTACATCGATTTAGCTCGTACCGTATCGCTCAAGTCCTAAACGAACTTTTGTCCTAAGCGAACACGATTATCTACCAATAGCGTAGCGCATATGTCATTGCATCGAGACTCTAAAACTTAGCCTGCTTCACACCACAAATTTCGAAGATGGGACGACAGTGCGCCACGGGTGCCGGCAGAAAGCCAAAGCAGTACAAACGCATATCGGTCAACTATACGCACAAACTGCAGGTACTGCATCTTTAGAAGCTGACAATTACACAGGCAAAGCTGTCGCCAAATTATACCCCTTGATCAGTACGTCAGCTGAGCGAAAGAAAGCTTAAGCAGATTTCATTTTGGGGGCGTTAACGCAAGCAAATTGAGCTGATGTGTAGTCAGCGCATGGGGGGCCACACAAACCTACGTAACATTGGTGAAGCCATTGTTCTGCCTCGCGATGTCGAAGAATACATCGTGTTGTGGCTTAACTCAATGAGGAGAGGAGACTGTCCTGTTTCAGCGCAAATGCTCCAATTGAAGGTGCTTGAGGTGGCACCAGAGCGTGGTTTTTCCGCGAACATACGCACCGCTTTATATTTATAGAGGAAGGGTTCATTCGGCGGCATCGATTGTCTATTCGTTTTCGTACGCGCCAAGGACAGACCACGCCTGCAGATACCGAAGCTGTGGCTGCAAAGTTTCGAGGTGAAGTGCGTAAAATGATCGTGGAGTACATTTCCACGGTTCTCAATGCTGATTAAACAGGTGAGCTGTTTAGCAAATGATAATGAACGCTTCCCGTCGTGTCCATTTCTTACGCTAATCGGTAGGATTTTAAAAATAATTCTTACCCACTGGATTACTGGATTACGTCATTGCCCTAATCGTCGCACGTTGCCGTTCGTTTGTATTATTAATAAGCCTTGAGCGATACGGTACTCCTGGCTTATCATAGCCAGCTGCACGGACAAAAATTGTCACATTGTCAACAAATTATATTACGTAAACATGAATTCCCTTGGTGTAATCACTAAAAGGCATGGTGTTGAGACGGAGTCACACGAGCACCTTGCTTAGGAGGAAGCGTGCTATTAAGAGAATACAAACTCTAAAGGGCGTTCTTAACCGGGATCGCGATCTGAAAGTTGAGTGCTGATTGGTCGGTTGGTTCCCGATTATTTCCGAAAACGTAACCCTGCGTACCCCCTTGCGACCCGAGTCTCGGATCGTGCCCCGAGAGGGATCGCCGAATTGCAGGTTCTGCAGAGATGAATTTTCAGCAGCTTATGAAGTGCTCTCAAGACAACCGCTTGCTGCAATGACGTCGGCTTCGTCTCCGTCTGCTAGCCCTTGTTGCTGCGCTGGTCCCTGACGAGCGAGACGGGTGCATCGAGCGTCGTCGCTTGGATTGGGACGTGCATAAACAGACATTGCTGTTGGAAGGCCAGTTCCAGTGTTGCTACCACATGAAGGTCGAGTCTTTCGAGCTTCTGCTGTCATTTATGAGGCCTGCGCTGGTGCGTGACAAGCTCCAGTCGCGTCGTCGGACAGGGACAGATCCAATTTCCCCGGAAAACATGTTGCAGATGACGATTTCCTGGCTCGCAGGAAGTGGTTATCAAGTAACGCGCTATCTCGCCGGAACGTCTGTCCCCGCTATCTACAAGGTGATACATGAAGTGATGGACGCCATTTGCAAGTGTCCGGAACTGCAAATCCATGCTCCGACAGAGTCCGAGCGGCAAATGCTTGAGCTTGCCGACGGATTTGTAGAGATCAGCAAGGATAACATTTTGACTGGATGCGTTGGCTGTATCGATGGAAGGCTGTGCGAAATTCGCGCTCCAAACGCGACGGAGGTACCTGATGTCACTTCCTTTTACTCGGGTCACTACCAAAGGTATGGTGTGAACGTCCAAGCGATTTGTGACTCGCTCTCGCGTTTCACGGGTTATTGCTTTGACTCACCTGGAAAAGTGGGGGATTCTATTGCTTTCAAGAAATGGAAGCTACACACAGCAATTATGAAGCACCCACCGGGTTTTTACATCATTGGAGATAACGCGTATACTCTCTCGGACTCGTTGCTGGTGCCGTTTAATAAACTCGAGCTCAAGATCAAGGCACACTCGGACTATAATTTTATACAAGCCAGTTACGCATTCGGATCGAAATGGCGCTCGGTTTGTTGGTAAAGGAGTGGCAAATCTTCAAGAGGCCGCTCGTTGTTGACTTCATGAACGTTAATAAGGCGATAAGACGCGCACGAAGCTGCATAATTTTTGTATTGGCGAACGCGTCAAGAATCAGAGTGCAGCTTCGTGCCAACATGCAGTTGCTAATGAGTACCCCAGCTTACAGGAAAGCTGGTACAGACCCACTAACAACACCACCGTGTCAGACATCTTGCCTCGCGATGCGTGTGGGCAAATCCTTCGTGATGTCGTTGTGAATCACATTCAAAACTCCAACCTTCGTCGTCCAAGGTTCCGCTAGAAGCGCAGCTACTGGACTCCGTGCACGATGTCGCACTCAAGTTGACTTATTTGGAGTTCCAGCGTCTGCTTCTTTGCCTCTTGCCTCGCCAGGCATTCCCCGATTTCTGAAGCATCAAGTCCCTGTTGGATGTATTCCACACGCTTTGCCAAAAGCTACTGGGTGACAGCGCTGCTACGATCGAGCATGGAATATAACGCAGTCAGTTTCTGCGCCGCGCGCTGTTCTCGAATAAACAGCTTCTGCTCATTACACGTATCCTTCTGCATAGCTGCTATCTCTTCCTTCGTCTTCATTTCGAGAAGCTCGCTCACACGTTCAAAAATATCCGCTGACTGGGAACGTTTTCTTCGCTTTCGGTTCACATGCTGCTTCGTCACCTCCCATCCTTCTTTGGTTGAATTATCCTCGTCGTCAGGGTAGAGATTCGTCGAGCAAAATTCTTGTCCACCCTGCCGATGATCACACCAGTGATCCAAGTAGTAGACGTCCGCACGTCCACCACAGAAATCCCAGAAGTCGTTGCTCCCTTCCCCGGACACCTTTGACTTCGCTTCTGTAGCGGCAAGGTTTCTGCTGACATCTCCCCACATCCTCTTGAGCTTTGCCGCTGAGTGTGCCATCGCAAATGACGCGTCGACACCTTCAAACTTGGTATAGAGCGTGATCAACGTGCTGAACTCACTGGTGTCTGCACCAAATGCTGTCGCTACGTCCGACCAGAATGTGGAGCCGCCTTGATCAATCTCAGCGCGAGAAAGTTGATGCCCCACGGCAAGAAATGCCTCGTAAAACCGATCCGAAATCAGGACGTTCAGCAACCTGAACATGCAGCCTTTGGTGCGCTTGGCAATCTCTTCACACTCACCCTTCTTCGCTCGCTTGCGCTGCAGCAAGATTTTGTGGTGAAATAGATGAGAAGTTTTCCGACTTCGATCTCGTCCCGTCAATCGAGATCAAGAGCAATCCCTCCTTATGATGATCCTCGATATAGTGACACTCACTATAATGACCAAGTGAATGCGTGTGCCATCATCACCGTCCAAGATGATTGTACCCACGCGATATCGATCTTGACAGGTAAATATCGATCTTAGCTTTATTATGGGTTTTAAGAAGCCAGTGCGGTATGGATAGCCACAGATGGGAAGCATAGGATATTAACCATTAATTCAGAGTTGTTTTTACCTTCTACTACACAAGCCTTCCTTCATCTGCGCTATTCCGGGTAGGGATATACAAGATTGGCCCTCCCGACGTTACGCAGGATCAAGATCGACACTAAGTAGAACTCCTACGCCCAGATTGCTTGGCTGGACGTTCGTCGACCCTCAAATCTCAAGACCCCGCTATAGGAAGCGGCAAGCACGTATTGGAACTATTGGATAAAGGTCACACACCGACCACAAGACCCCCCAGGCTAAGATCGACACTGTCTTGGATCAAGATCAACCCAAGACACCTAAGATCGAAGCTTGATAACTACACGGCGCAGCGAGTAGAAGTATCCCCGCTGCTGCCACCTCTCCCGCTGTCCTGTCAGACAGCAAGATCGACAACAAGCGCGTCTAATCGAGATCACCCGAGGAGCGATCTAGTCCCACCGACGGGTACACAAGGTGAGATCGAACAACTTCACGTAAGATCGGAGTAGCCCCTCCGTTAGTCGGCAGTTCGGGCGCAGTGTGCAAGAGGACTCCAGCGATCTTGCGATTTCGCAGAACCACTTCGCCACAATGGTGCGCGTGCCCGGATCTTTGGGTGACTCGGGATTTCACCGTGAGTCCCATGAAGAAGCGCATGCTGATCTTAGATCAGGGAAACCAGCGTCGTTGAAGATCGGATCACCAACGACACCGCTGAATCAAGATCGATCCGCGGATCGGCAGAGCTTTGGGAGGAGCTCTACCGACGGAACAGAGGAAGGTCCAGCTACGGACCTAGAAGAAAAGCCTCTACCTCCTCCCCAGGTCCCTTTAGGGACCCCAGCAGATCGCGACTTGAGTCGCGATCTGCAGGACGAAAGTCCATCGGCGAAAGCCATCCAAACGCTCGTCTCCAAGTCGAGTACAAAAAAGAAGTCAGCAAGATCGAAGCCACTATGGAAGAAGATGAAAGCACCAGGATCGGACGCTGATGACCAAGACGATCTTGAAACAGCGTGGACTGACGAGTCACTCGAGATCGCATACCACAAGAAGGAACTTCACACCTTCTTGGTCAAGAATCCCGTTATGCAGATTATCAAACCAAAGATCATCAACGATCTAAAAGACCCAGTGCAGAAACCAACTGCAAGATCAAGCAAGCTTGAAGCTGCGAAGGCGTTATTACATCTGATCAAGGAAAGTGGGATTACCGCAGGATCGTTCGACGTCAACGATCTATTCGACACGAGGCTCAGCGCGATCAACACAGCCCTGATGTCGATCTTCGACTTACTGAAGCCCTTGGTGGGTGAGAAGAGTGTAACCTCCAAGATCACGACTAGATCGACAGACGACATGCTAAAATCGCTACCAGCACTCACACTGGAAGATCAGACAGGAACATCCTCGCATTATGAGTCGGCAACCGAGGAAGTGGACACCGACAGTGCAGATGACCCACCCCGAATGACGCTGGGACCGTCAGGTGTTGCTATGCTACGGCAGCATGGAGATCAAGAAACCAAGCGAACGATGGACGTCATCGCACCGACCATGGCACAAGGATCGAACACGAAGCTGGAATCGTACTTCCAGGCGGCGATGAGCAGATTCTTGAAGGAACAACAAGGCCCTATCAACCCCGCGATCTTAGCACCAGCAGAAGACCGAGATGTGGATATGGAGTCTGTGGGGTCACTAGATAGACACCCAAGTCCTCATGAATACGACCCAGATGATCTCGATCTTGATCCTCCCAGACGTGCGACTGTAGTATCAGCATCAGCTTGGCTTAGCAAGGTAAAGTCCGCCTTTATGCGAGATCAAGCCCCAGACGAAGAAAAGTGTCTGGTGTTCGGCGATCTCCTCGCAGGATCGGCACGAAACTGGTATCGACAGCTTAGTCGTACAACACGCAGTACCTGGAAGCATCTGCTCAGCAGCTTCCAAGTTCAATATTGTGGACGAGGAGTGTCAGTCGCGAGGCAATATTACCACGCGCGCAAGAAATCGGACGAATCTCCGCTGGAGTATTTGCATCGGCTTAATGTGGCAGGGGGCTCAGGGCCCGTCTCCAGATCAAGGATGGACGTGCGGAAGTTCGACGAGAGCATGTGGAACACTTCATTGAAACTCTCGATGACCGCGATCTTGCAGATCACCTGGCTTTATTACGAATTCCAGACGCTGACACCCTGGAAGAAGCACTTCGATCTTGGCAACGAGCGAAAGCACGACAGAGGAAGGCTGTTTATTGATCAATCAAGCCTCGTCAGAAGAACAACAATGCAGCAGCCCCGTCTGCTCCAACTTGGGCTGTCAGAGCTATCAAACCGATCTCGGATAGCTGTGAGTCTGAACAGGACTCCAGTGGATCGGATGACGAAGCAAGATTACGTCGTGTCTACCTCGCATCATCTGGAAACAACGAATGGCAGCAAGATCAAGATCAAAGGAACCAAGATCGCAGTCGCTCGGAGACCGGAAACAATCGTGCACAACAAGATCGACATGATATAGGTTCGCCACCTAAGCGATGCTCGCACTGTGGGTCACGTAAACATAGCGATCTTGGGTGCTGGGGACGTCTGACGTGTGAGAAGTGCGGTCGTAAAGGACATCCCTCAGATCGCTGCCTATTCACATGCAAGGCATGTGGTAACATCCACGAGGCGGGAAAATGTACCATGGAGGAATTTTACAATTTGATCCGACAATGGTACAATCCCACCAAGCACGGCGGCATGTTGCCAGAGACGGCGGAGAAGATGTTAAACTAGGACGCTCGCCGGTTTGGAAACCGGTACGAGACGAGCGTTCTAGCTATTGCATTTATGCATATGTCGAGAAACAATCGGAGGCAACAGTTAATCAGCTGATCGATTCGATCGACAATACATGTGATCTTCTGGAGAAATCTACCGCTACAGTGTCAAGTATACGCCAGATCGATGAACATGCAAGATCGAGTGTGATGATGGCTCTTGAGATTTCTCCTGGGGAATTGCGAGGTTACTGGAAGTATCATGTTCCAGACAAGAAGTTCAAGCAATCTAAGGCTATGGGGAAGATCAACAACAAAAAACAACTTTGCTATTTGACAGTGGTGCCGAGGTGTCCATACTGGATGCCACCTTTGCTCGTAAGGTCGGGTGCCACATTAATGAGAATCAAACGTTGGAATGCGAAGGTGTTGGACGATCTCCATATAAGATCGAGGGACGTGCTCGTCTCAAGATCACGCTGGCAGGATCGCTAGTGTACTTCTTTGATGCATGGGCAGGTCCGCCCACTGGAGGTCAAGATCTGATACTAGGAATGGACTTCATGGTGCCAGCGGGTATCCGCCTCGATCTCGCTGATGGGACGATATGTCTGCCTGACGAAGTCCGCCTTCTGATGGCTGGTAGGCGCCCTCTCTACGGTGACAAGGTCGAACATGTGTGCTGGAAGGATCACTACTGGATCGATGTCGGACAGACGGCCGAGATCAGTCTACGCGGTCAAACGTCAAACCAGTATAAGTTATGGGTCACCAGGGGAGATCGATGGGTGCCAACGATCACAGTCGGACCAGGAAAGACCCGTTATCTACAGGTAACCAACGTGAGTGATTGAGCACTAACTCTACATGAAGGATCGAGAGTCGCGATGTGGTTGAGTGGAGATCGAATTCCTCGAATTCCGGGATATGTATCCGTAGGATCGAGGAGGTATACCGAATGGCGAAATCTTGCATATCAGGCGGCTACGGACGAGATCAGTGAAGTGGATATCAACGAGCAGATCCCCGAGCCTGAGGTAGAACGTCCCGAGTACGTAACACCAACTGCGATCTTACCACGGCCGGTAAAAGTCATCCAGAACGTCGAGATCGCAGGGGACGGGGACGCAAGTCCACCGTCGAGCAAGTGTACATCTGACCAATGCAAGACCGACTCTCCTAATAATGATAATCTTCGCATCAAGATCGAGGCAAACATAGGCGATCATACGATGGATGAGGAAGTATGTATCAAGGAAGGAGGAACTTTGTTCGCAGAAGATGTGGAAGATCAAATGGCTGTGCTACCAGAAGTGGCCGCGACCACGGAAGAAGTCAAGATCGAAGATCTTCAAATAGATGATGCCAATACCAACACCCAGGAGGAGATCGAACGTCTTGTGCAGATTATCTGGAAACGGAAGCATCGTCTTATAGGAAAGGGGAATGCCTTACCACCAGCGGCGAAGGGAGTGGTATGTGACATAGATGTGGGAAATCCAAAGCCAGTCGCTCAACGTTGCCGCAAGGTGGCGATACAATTCCGCGAAAAGCTGTATCAACTAATCAAGGGATTATTGTCGGCTCGGATGATCCGACACTCGACCTCTCCTTGGGCTTCACCCATAGTCGTGATTATCAAGAAGAATGGGATCGACATCCGGTTATGTATCGACTATCGCCTGGTTAATAGTCTGACAAGGCTCATGGTATATCCGATGCCTCTGATCAATGATCTGCTGGATGATCTCGACAAGATTCTCTCGTATTGTTCTTTGGATATGGCCAGCGGTTTCTGGGTAGTGCCCATGACGGACCGAGCCCGATCGATCTCGGCATTTATTACTCCATTTGGACTGTTTGAGTGGAATCGAATGCCGTTCGGACTTAAAAACGCTCCCCAGATCTACCAGAGACTCTTAGACAATGCACTATATGGATTCGTGAAAGTGACCCAAGATCAAGATCAATCTGACCGAAAGGACGTATTCGAGACGGGGGAACCCGATCTTGAAAGAAATGAGTCAGTATTGAGACGTCGATCTTACATCGATGACATACTGGTAACAGAGAGATCCTGGGGCGCGTTATCCGAAAAGGTGGAAAAGCTGTTAGACGCCTGCGACGAGTGGAATTTGTCCATCAGTGTCGCCAAAAGCTTCTGGGGTCAGCAAAAAGTGGACTATCTAGAACAGCGTGTGTCAGCTGAAGGTTTGGAGACACATCCAACGGATTTGGCGGCTTTACAAGAACTACCGTTACCTACCAACCTAAGATCGATGCAATCATTCTTGCGGAGTCTCAACTACTACAGCCGATTTATTGAAGATTTTGCGATCTACGCATCAGTTTTATACGAGCTACGTGAAGCAGATTTCTACGAGATCGCTCGAAGGACAAAGTCGACTGGGGACGATGAGATCGTCATTGGGGAAGAAGGTGGAATGTGGGCAGAAGCTAGGACAGCGTTCGCCACATTAAAGAACAAGATTGTGAATGCTCCGATCTTGCAACACTTCGATGTGGATCGACAACCAGTGGTGGTAGTATACGCCAGCAAGTGGGCGATCTCGGCTGCCCTGATGCAAGAACACGATGGAGTGTACAAGCCAGTAACTTTCACCAGTCGCACGCTCAAGCCGAACGAAATCAACTATGGTATGGTCGACAAAGAAGTGTTGGCTCTGCTCAGGATACTAGACATCTGCTATACTCAACTCGTGACAAGATCGATCAAAGTATTGACGCGCCACTCTATATTGGCGTGGCTACTTCACTCATCCGGATTGCAAGGAAGGTTAGGGCGATGGGCTGCACTTCTATCGAGTTGGACTCTCGAGATCGTGAAATGTACCGAAGGGGAGGATGAGATCTTAGGCGTGATCGCGGCAAGCATTACACCCCGCAAGGAAGTGGACTCGATCTTGATCTCGATCGCTCCCAGGAAGCAACCGCGACAAGTGATCTCGATGCCACCTCTAACAGTGGAGCCAGACGAGAGGTTACTAGTTGTTAGCTTTGACGGATCTGCACGTGTGAAACCAAGTGGCGGAGCATACAGCGGAATAGTATGGAGTCTACCAGAATGGATAGTGATCTCAGCAGCAACAAAGTACAAGCTCGATCTTACGTTAAATGAGGCCGAGTATCACGGTCTGCTGCTGTGCCTCGATCTCCTGTCAGATATGGACAGGGGACGCCTGATTATCTGTGGAGATTCTAATCTGGTGATCAGACAAATGAAGGGTGAGATCGAATGCAAGGCCCCGGGGTTAACGTTGTTACGACAGCAAGCACTGGAGCGTCTCCGATCTTGGCCCAACCATGAGTTCCTGCACATGAAGCGAGATTGGAACCAAAGCGCAGTCTGGCGAGTGCGGCATTACGTCGCGAAAGTGGAGCGGTGATTGTCGCGGAAGAAGAGCGCCAAGATCTTATGACTCCCAATAGATTGGATGAGTTGCTAATAGCTAAGGATGACGCAGCTACAGTCAAGATCGCGTAAGAAATGTCAACCCCAAGTGCTACTGGAGGAGATCGTGCAAAGAATGAGGCTGGAGCGTATTAACCTAGCTCAAGATGGAGAGAAATGGACCGTCGATCTTAAAGCCTACCTGCGAGGGGACGTACAAGATCTTAATTCGACTGAAGCAAAAAACTGTTCTAAGATCGCAGAACGCTATGAGACGGATGAGTCAGGATTACTGTTCTATTTTCCACCGACCAAGCAGTCCGACGAAGATCGCGATCTTGTGGCCAAGCTCGTGGTGCACGAAACATTGCAAAACGATCTTATGCACTACTATCATTCAAGTTTGGAAGATGGCCACCAAGGTATCGGACGGACATACCACAAGATCAGAGCTCATTTTCACTGGCGTGGATTATATCAGAGTGTACAACGCTACGTGGGTCAGTGCATAGATTGCGAGACGGGAAAAGGACGGCCTACGATCCATGGGGAATCGCCTGGGAATTTACAAGCTACGTACCAGTTCCAGATTATCGGCATGGATCACATACCGCGGTTACCAAGATCGTACAAAGGAAACACCGAGTTGCTGATCTGGATCGATCTATTTACGGGGTATGTGATCGCGAAGGCTAGCGCATCAAGAACAGCACAGACCGTCGCCGAGAACTATGAGGAATGTGGCTTTCGACGGTTCGGTGCTAGCGAGGCTATCCGACATGATCGAGAACCCGGTTTTATGCCTGAATTCTTCAGATCGTTCAACAAAATCGTGGGACAGAGACAGCGAACAACAATGGCATACCGCCCGCAAGCAAACGGTACAACCGAGCGGATGGTGGGAACATTAACTCGCGCGGTCAAGATGTATGTTGAAGATATCGATCAGCGAGATTGGGACGAATATGCGGAGCGTCTCACCTTCGCACTCAATACTGCCCAAGATCGCGTGCGAGGAAATACCCCGTTCTATCTGCTGCACGGTTGGGATCCACGATCCACGCTGGAAGCAATGATACCACAAGGATCAACAAGAAGACGAGGTCATGAACCCCGTCGGTGGCGATACCGTATCCAGAAGCAATATCAGCAAGCACGTGAGCAGGTTAACGAGAAATTACGAGATGCGATCCAAGAAAGGGCAGATCGACACAATGAAACGGCTCTACCACACAAGATCGAAGTTGGAACTCAAGTGTGGTTATACCTAGATCGAGTTAAAGAAGGATACGTGCGTAAGCTGGCACACATGTGGCACGGTCCTTTCCGTGTGTTGGAGTTGGTGGAAGAGCATGCTGTACATCTCGAGATCGCCGGTACAGAATATCGACTCTTCCCGGTGATGCATGTCTCTAAGATCAAGCCTGTACGACAATTTCCGGACCGTCCCCAGATGCGGTTGACCATACAAGATCAAGATCGATTCGACTTTGATGAAGCCTTGTTACCTGAAGACAGCTGGGTACGAGATCTAGATACCGACGAATATGAAGTTGAGAAGATCGTAGACATGTGATCGGGGAAGCGCACGCGATATGGACGTACATTGCGCGAATTCTTGGTGCATTGGAAAGGATATGACGAACCGACATGGGTAGATGAAGCCGATCTTAACTATGGAGATCTACTGTATGACTATTTGCGAGATCGAACGAACCGAAATCGATTCGAGGTCATGCAATCACATGAGGAGACGTAAAGGAGGCGAGATCGTGAAGTGAGCTGGTCACATCACGAAGGAATAAGTGGAGGATCTATCGGACGGCGGTAGATCAGGTGGACAGTGGTGTATATGATGAGTGTGAACCGACTAGTGGTCATGCGACACTAGATCGAAGACGTAGATATTTCAAGATCGACATACAAAAAGGAAGGATATCACAATGAAGGCGATATGGATTAAATGGAAGATTATAGCACTGCTATGTTGGAAGCTGACTGAGAAGATGGTACGTTGACAAACTTGTCCTGAAGACGAGGGATACGGGTCGCTGGGTGATCTGCAGAAGATCGGCGATATTGTAGACGCCAAGGCTCTGCGAGATCAACGGCTAATAACGCGTCCTCAAGTGATGCAGCGGACACATCCGGATACCATATCTTAGGATGATGTGGCTTGGGGAAATGCAGGAAGAAGGGGTCCAGCAAGACATCCAGATCGCAGTATTGCTGACGCAAAGCAGGAACGAGATGACGAAACAGGAACTGTTTCCAGGCGGCCCCAGCCCGAGATCGACGCTGGCGACGACTCTCGTGGTAGGCCGACAAAGTTGCATCCGCGACACACATGTCTTCCGAGATCGGCAAGAAATGACTGGATTCCCAGAGCACCTGAAGATTCTTCTCCTCATATTCCAGGTACTTCTCACAAAAACCAGGGGGCATGAAATCAACCATGAAAGAGAGAGGTCCCTCGGTGGATTCCAAAGACGCCCAAGGCGGAGGATTGAGAGACATCAGAGCATCCACGGCAGCGCCCGTACTAAAATCTTCGATCTCGATTCGAGAGGGTGTTGCAGAAGGAGCCACGTCAGGAAATAGCCATTCGGAGACACCGAGCAAAAGGTGACTTAACACCTTTGTGTTCAAGGTGGAGATGCTCAGGTGACTCACGCGATCAACGACCCAAGGGTAGACGTCCGCCGAGCGAAAAAGACGTCTGGTGATCAAGCTGGGAATCCACTCTGATCTTGGGACTTTGGGATACGGCGGAGTCAGGGTAGTGACCTCGGAGGACTGCCCAATATCAGGAAGCGATATACCCGCACCAGACTTGAGATCACTGTTATCGTGAGCGGAATCGGGGCTACCCATGGGAGGATCGATCTCCGGAGACTGCTCGGACAGGTCGTCGGAAGGAATATTATCACTTCCCTCGCCACCCAAGTCGATAGGATGGCCGGCAGTTCCCGAAGCACCCTGATCTCCTTCAGACGGCTTGGATCGACGAAGATTCGAACGAGATTTAGCTAAAGCGGCTAACATCTCAGGATCGCCCGCATCATCATCCTCAGGAGAGCCGCCTTCCTGCTCAGGAGAGCCGCCTTCTTGCTCGATCTCGGACTCTTGAGGAAGATCAGGGAGTTCAGGTTCAGGGACTTCAGGATCCGGACCCTCGGAGTCAGGAAGATCGTCAGGAGAATTGGAGGATGAAAGATCGAGCCGTCGAGTCTTGCGAGATCGGGTTGGGGATGATTCCGACCCAGGTCGAGGACGCGTCAGACTTGCAGGAGTCGGAAGAGCGACGTCTTGATTGAGAGAGCGGGCCACAGCCCAGAATCGACTATAGGCGTCCTTATAGTGAGCAGAGAGAGCAGCATGCTCGATCCGTAGAGCAGCAAGCTCCCGCTTCTGGCTCACGAATTGGTGATCAACTTGGGAATGGGCAGTCTGAAGATCAGCGACCTGCTGCTCCAAGCGGGAGATGTTGGCCCTCATTGAGTCAACATGATTCCCACGGGCACGAAGTTCAGCCCGAGCCTTATCCAGACGCTCAGACGAAGAAACTACCTTCGCCACTGCTTGATCTCGCTCGGATTGAGCCTCGTGACAGACCGTTCGGAATTGAACCCTCTCCTCCTGAAGTCGGGCGATACGTCGATCTTGTGCGCTGATCTGACGTTGAAGCTGGAGAGCCGCCGCCTCCAGCGAAGCTTCCGACCGCTCCAGCGCTTGACACCGCTGCTGAGCCTTGGACAAGTCCTGATCTCGATCCTTCAGGCGCTGACGGACCTCCAGCAGCGACTGATCTTGGGTCTGGTCACGCTGACGAGCAGCAACCAGTTCCTGATCTTGATTAAATAAGAGACGAGCGAGCGCAGGTGGAGGCGGGGAGCCAAGATCGGGATGGCTGGTTAGAGCAGCCAGCTGGGCTTGGAAGTTTTGGACTTGACGCTTCAAGGTGTCGATCTCGTCGTCCAGACATAAGATCGTGCTTTTAGAAGTGGCCTGCAGTTCGCTGTAATCTTCCCGAAGCTTAGAGACCCTGTCTAGCTTCTCTTCAAGTTCTTCGACGGTGGATCTGCTCTCTACCAGCTGTGCGTTGCAATCCTCCAACGCTTCGATCAGCGCGTCATACCGATCTTGACAGAATTTAGCGAATGGCATGGCTTGAGATCGGATGTGATCCAAATGTCGATGTAGATCGCCCATGTGACGAAGAGAGTCCACGTGAGCGTGTTGAAGGTCCTCATGATCATCTTGCAGTTGGCGGAAGATCGATTCACGGTTGATAATGTCCTCCACACCCCTGAGAGAGGTTTGAACGTCTCGGAGCGACGCTCGAACGACTTGTAGATCCACATGAGACCGGTGAATATGAGCTGTCGGCGCTGAATATATCCGATGACATTCGGGACATGAAGAATGAGGGCGAGGTGGTGAGGTGGAAGACGCGTCAGGATCGACGGCAGCAGCGGCCACAGCGAGTAGTCCCAATTGGCCCAGTGGCATAGTCGATCTTGGAGTGGACGGAAGATTGGAGGCTTGATCTTGAACCATGGAGGATGATCGGCTGGAAGGAGATGCGATGCAGCGAGCGAAAACAGTTGTGCTGCTATCACTCGTGCAGGGGACGGTTGTGGTGAAGCAGATGAGAAGTTTTCCGACTTCGATCTCGTCCCGTCAATCGAGATCAAGAGCAATCCCTCCTTATGATGATCCTCGATATAGTGACACTCACTATAATGACCAAGTGAATGCGTGTGCCATCATCACCGTCCAAGATGATTGTACCCACGCGATATCGATCTTGACAGGTAAATATCGATCTTAGCTTTATTATGGGTTTTAAGAAGCCAGTGCGGTATGGATAGCCACAGATGGGAAGCATAGGATATTAACCATTAATTCAGAGTTGTTTTTACCTTCTACTACACAAGCCTTCCTTCATCTGCGCTATTCCGGGTAGGGATATACAAGATTGGCCCTCCCGACGTTACGCAGGATCAAGATCGACACTAAGTAGAACTCCTACGCCCAGATTGCTTGGCTGGACGTTCGTCGACCCTCAAATCTCAAGACCCCGCTATAGGAAGCGGCAAGCACGTATTGGAACTATTGGATAAAGGTCACACACCGACCACAAGACCCCCCCCCCCCCGAGCTAAGATCGACACTGGTCAGAGCAAGGTCGACCTAGTACAACCAAGATCGAAGCTTAATAACTACACGGCGCAGCGAGTAGAAGTATCCCCGCTGCTGCCACCTCTCCCGCTGTCCTGTCAGACAGCAAGATCGACAACAAGCGCGTCTAATCGAGACCACCCGAGGAGCGATCTAGTCCCACCGACGGGTACACAAGGTGAGATCGAACAACTTCACGTAAGATCGGAGTAGCCCCTCCGTTAGTCGGCAGTTCGGGCGCAGTGTGCAAGAGGACTCCAGCGATCTTGCGATTTCGCAGAACCACTTCGCCACAATTTCGACCCCACCCTTGTTTGTGTCCCATGCTGTAAGGATCTCGATGCAGTCGCCCTTCTTCGTATTCTTGAGAACGTTCAACTTGCGGGCTGTGCACTCCAACTTGAGCTGGTATAGGCTCCACTCGTCGTAGCTTCCAGATGTCGGTGGGCGAACAGGTCGCTTGAGCGGCGTTAGGTCTGTCGTCACCGTCCACTTCGAGCTCACCACGGTGGTAGTGACAGAAGAAGCAGTGGCAGCAGAAGCCACGGCGACGGTAGCTGCTAAATCTGCTGTGGTGGCGGAGGCAGCTCTCTTCTTCGAGGTTTGGGTCATGTTTCCGTTTGGCTAGATACGGCAACTTGACGCGGAAACTGCTGTCGGATCGCAATCCGGTCAAGAACGGATGGGTCGCAGGCATGTACCCATTTGCCATAGAGGCCTTTGTCCTTCGGATCGCGATCCTTGGATAAGGGCGACTTTAAGTGAAGAACAAGCCACCAGCTTCTTGACGGGTGTGAAACTCGAACCCCAGTGCATGGATTGGTTCGGTCGTTCCTATCCGATTACACCGTTCAGACCCTACCAATATTTTATTTATAGCGATATTTATTATTGAAAGGCGTGCTATTGGGTGCCCTCCATAACCCTAACCAAAGGTCGCGCATTAAAGTTTCATCACGGTGAATTGTTTGGTCAGACCACTTTTTGGTCGCACCAAACAATTCTAATGCGACTCTTAAGTAGCAACGTGATTAACTGAACCCCGTTATTCCCAAAGGTCCCATTCCAGCAACCAGTTTAATGCGCACCAAACGGGTTGCTGGAATGGGACCCTTGGGTATAATGGAGTTCAGTCAAGTGTTAAATCCAGTTCAATTGTGTTATATATTTTTCGAGCTCTGCTTCCTGCATCGTCACGCCTAGCCGTTGCTGTTAATAGCAGCGTTTGGCGCTGCGAGGAAGTAAAGTGCGAAGTGAAGTAGGTGTCGTAGTCGAAGTCTTGTATAGTTGAGAATAAATCCAGAATGAATATATTTGTTGGCCATGCCTGCACGGCACGCTTACCACGTGCCTATCCACGAGGGAGAAAGCATCGCGCCTAAAACCCCCTTTAACTACACAGAAAAAATCAGTCTGCAAGCCGACTCTCAGCAGCACTGAGACCTGACCATGAACGTGAGTGACCAGGAGAGAAGCTATGAGACTACATCACAATAGAACTCTCACAGTTAAGACGCTGGTCGTGCATCACACTGGAACGTGCAACGCAAGGTCGCACTCAGGCGTTACGGTATCCGGAGACAAAAGGGGAAATGAACCCAATCGTAGGAGCTAAGGCAAAATCGAACCTCAGTTTGCATTTGAACAACCGTAGTTAAGAAAGCGCATTGGAAAGCGTAGTAGCAGTCGAGATGTAAAACAACGGGTACAATCCGAGCTATAGAGAGAGAACAACTTAACCTTTCTTACTCAAACTTGACCGGTTGGCTTAAAACAACCTTGTTTCCTGGTGTGCGTGTTTACGAAGAGATGCCAATTAAAATATTGTTAATATATGGGTTAATATAAGTATTCAACTACTGAGATGGTCTTACCATTGGCAATTACTACAATTTAAAAAATAAATATCAGTGTTTTATGGAAATTCCAGTCCAGTCAGTAGGACCACACACCAATAATAAAATTACCGTAAATATTAGGCATAGGATCACCAATCCTGAATGCCAATTATATTCTGCCGAAATGATACGCTCTGCTTATTCTGTTAGTCAATCAAATTCATCCTTCTTTAGAGCTCAAACGTGTTCTAGCTGAACAGTGGTACCTGGATCAATCGATTCCTTGAAAATCGCTAAACACAATCGACTGATCCAGAAATCAAATCCGGGCAGTAAATTCCATCAATTTCGGTGTGGTGTTAAGAAGATATGAGCGAAACCAAAAAAACTGAAACGAGTCCGATCGCCAAGCAAGACAGTGTCGTAATTGCCATCCGTGGAGACTGGAGACGTTCGAGTTTTGGCGTTGAACTATTCAAAGTGCATCCCTGAAGCAGAGCGACGACTCTAGGCTCGTGTCAAACGTTACCTTTCGGTACATCCAACATGAAATATATAGATTGCGTTCTGGCTCCGGAGAGGTCGAGGTAAATGTGGCATTCACGAATGTTGGTATGCTAAGTGTTCTACTCGTGTATTAGCGCATGGTTTGTTGCAGCAGTTCATCACCGAAACATTCCATCTCCACCTGTAGTAGTTAACAATATTCAAAGCGATGTTCCGTTCGCTCAATGTTCCCAAACGTGAGTTGTGCTTATTCAATGCAAATTTTACAATTCTTCAATAGCATGTTGTACAATTTCGATATTGTTTCCGAGAAAACCTTGATTGAATGGATGTCAAATTAATACCATGAGTACTATTTCGACGCACTTTCAATATATGTAATATGACGAAGCGGAACAACATCTCATAGTCAGGTTTTGATGGCAGCATTTTACTCAGAGTCACCTTGAGTCGAAGTTCGAGGGCCACCAGTCCATCACTTGAGGTGTGGAAGATTGTCCCTGTGACGATCTCAGACCAGCCAAACGGAGGAAGCAGTCGTTGGCGGCCTTGACGAAGAGTTGAGGTCGGAGGCGGTGGCGAGTCGGAGGCGGGGTCGAGTGGGCAGCGGCGGCGCTGCAGTCGTGGTCTTACTGGAGGAGTTGACTTGTACAGAAGAGGAAAATTGAGAAGTGATTGATTGAGTTAGTTTTGTTGGCGCTAGCTAGTAGTTGTCTCGCAACCAACGATCCTGGGTGACTAGACCTGCACCCAAGTATCCAGGTCCTATCCTAAAAACTATCTTTCTCAAATCCTGCTGTTATCTTTTTCTGCCAATGAAATCCTGCGAAGCCTCTGCGTGGCTGAGCCAGAATTTTCCCATAGCGTCCCATAAGCAAAATATCCGGATGGTAACTGGAATGTTGCCAATCCTGAGGATTTACATCCAATGAAAAGACGTATAAGAACTGTTGAAGTGGCAACTGCAACCACATATAGCCAATAGACTCGTAGACATATGAAAATGTGAAAATTCAAGATAACGCTGAGCCAGAATAATCTGGCCAGCTGATCTTAAAATATGGCGTAGTGGCTGTATTGACCACTACGTCACATGTCACATTACCTCCTTTCGAGAAAGCACCACCTCCAAAAAAGGCTTCTCTCTTTTCTTGGATTTCTAATAGAGGTCGATGAGTCCTGGGATCTGTTTCAGGTTCTCAACTGGTTCCCATGTTGCGTCCTTCTTCGTTTCACCGAGCCACCAAATCTGGTACTGCATCTTTCCTTTGCGCTTGCGATGGTTAATTACAGCTTCAGCCAGTTGCCCTTCCGTTCCATCGGCTAGCACAACCTTGTTCACCTTCTGTCGGCGCTTTCGATCTTTGCGGTACGGTTTCAACAGTGACGTATGGAAAACTGGATGCAACTTCAGGTTTTTCGATAATCCCAACTCATATGAGTCACGAGATACCTTCTTCTGGACCGGAAAGGCCCAATGAACCTCGGAGCTAACTTCTTCGATTGTGCGTACCCCTTATGACGGATATCCAAATTCTTTCCGTCTAGTAACACCATGTCGCCAGTTTTGAAGTCTTGGACAAGTCTATTTCTGTCGTAATAATACTTCATGCGCTCTTGGGCTTCACTCATACGGTCTTGCGCGACCTTGAGGAACGCTTCTTGTCGGAGTAAAAACTCTCTTGCTGCTTTCTCCAACTTCTTGAATTCCGGATCTGACACTACATCGTCGGGCATGTATGGAATATACCCAAGATCCGCTTCAAACGGTAACATACCAATCGTAGCATGCACACGTCGATTGTAGGCAAACTCCATATGACTAAACTCATCCCAATCGCTCTGGGCTGGGTTAATGACTCCTCGAAGATAATCTCCGATACAACGGTTTGTACGTTACGTTTGTCCATCCGTCTGTGGTCTAAACGCTGATGACAGGTTATGCTGCGTTCCCATAGCAGATATAACAGCCTGCCGAAACTTGGACGTAAATTTGGAGTCACGATCGGACACAATCGTCTTCGGAAGACCATGATCTTTTACATAATTCTTCATGAAAACATTCGCAGTATCTTCTGCGCTGTCCGTCGTCTGCGTTGCAATGAACTTAGCACGCTTGGTCAATCGATTCACGATGGCCATGATGGCGTTATAACCATCCTTGCTGGAAGGTAAGGACACAACGAAATCCATCGAAATGTCAATCCATCTACCTCTTGGTACATCCAGCGGTTGAAGTAATCCCGGCGGTTTCACTTGTCTCGCCTTGTTACGCTGACACATTTCACAAGTGTTGCAATAACGCTGGATATACTTCATCATTCTCGGCCAATAGTACTTCTCTCGTACTGCGACGTAGGTCTTGTAAGATCCGGGATGGCCTGCTGTTACTGTATCATGGTTCTGGCAAATGACACGGTTTCTCTGATTTTCGTCATCTGGAATATACAATCGCGGACTTTCATCTTCACCAGTCTGATAGTATAAAACACCATCATTGAGCGAGTAATGCGGAACGTTGTCTCCAAGCTTAAGCGTCTTAATAATCCGCTGTAAGTCCTTGTTCCACGCATACATCATCTTTGCGGACTGTGCCACGGTCATATTGTTTGCTACCATGGTTGCCACAATTTCACGATTTTGGGCCGTATCAAGAAGTTCCTGAAGGCTTACTTGCGCAGTCTTATGCTCGAACTCAGGGTTTCTTGATAGTGCGTCAGCGACTACATTCGTTTCTCCTGGGATCCACTTGAACATGGGTCGAACCTCCGCGAGTTCATTGAACACTGCGCAATGCGCCGATTCGCTGTCTTCTGCGTAAGAATCATCTCGATGCTCTTATGATCTGTTTCAACAAGGAAGGGCTTGTCCAGTAGATATACACGCCATGTCTTCAGCGCATGCATGATTGCGAGTAGTTCTTGTTCGCGCACTGGGTAATTCAGCTCTGCAGGTTTCATTTTCCGACCCGTAAAGGCAACTGGATGTTCCAACTCTCCCTCCTTTTGAAATAAGACCCCCCCAATTGCAAAATTTGAGGCGTCCATTCGAATGCCGAAGGGCTTGGTGACATCAGGAATACGGAGAACCGGAGGTGATGACAAGCGCTTCTTTAACTCATCAAAACATCGTAGTTGGTTCTCATCGAGTTCGATAGCATCTCGAGAACGTTTTCCCTTGATACATTCATGCAAAGGGCCTGCGAATTGCGCAAAATCCTTGCAGAATCTCGAAACGTAAACAGTTGTCCCAAGAAAGCTTTCCATTTGCTTCTTGGTCTTGGGAACTGGCCAATCTGCGATAATCTTCACCTTGTCTGGGCCCATTCGAACGCCGTTGCGTCCGACGAAGTCGCCTAAACATGGAATCTCATCCACGCAAAATTGGCATTTGGACAGTTTGATGTAAAGTTTCTGTTCTTCACCTCGCTTCAATACTCTGTCCAGCGCGGCAATATGCTCGTTGACATCTTCACTCTTGGTGTACACGTAAATGTCGTCGAAGTAAATCCGCATCACATCACGTAAGTCCCTGAAAACCTTTTGTAATAACCTGTTAAAGGTTCCTGGACTGCCACTGAGTCCCATGGGTGTGACGAAATATTCAAAAAGACCGTCTGGAGTCGAAAAATCAGTGAAGGGTATATCTACTTCTCGTAACTTGACTTGGTAATAACCCCAGACTAAATCCATGCACGAGTACCAATAGCTGCCGGTTATCGCATCAAAGGTGTCTTCTTTGCGAGGCATCGGAATGGCCGCTAAAACCGTAGCTAAATTCAGCTGACGATAGTCGTGCTCAATTCGCCAACCAACTGTTTTTTTACACAGAAAGTCGGTGCACAAAAGGCTGACGTACTCGGTCGAATGATGCCAGCTTGAACCATCTCTTTGGTCCATTCCTGTATCGTTTTTCTCTGATCAGGACTTTGGCGCCATTGTTTGACCGAAATAGGCGTAGTACCAGGTTTGAGCAAAATCTGATGCTCAATACCTTCTCGTACTGGCGGTGTCTCATTCGGAAGTTCCGTCGGAAAACCGTATCCGCATACTTTAGTAGCGTCTCATACGCCGGATTGCCCTTGAGAGCATCCCATCCTTGACTCTTGAAGCGTTCAGCCTTCTCCAAATCATGCGGATTGATTACAAACACTGCTTCAATATCCTTGTCACTACGCAACATTTGCTGGAACTGGTTGGACGGAATAATCTTCGTTCGCCCAAACTGGCCGTTGTGGCCATGCTGCCGATAGTAGTTGAAGATCTCGCGGCTCTGCGCAATTCTGGCACGGCGTTGCCCTGCCACCCAACGGGCTAGACGTGTCTTCGGCAGTCTCAACTTCACAGTCTGCGTGTTCTCCACGTTGATGCGAGGTGCAATCTGTCCAGTACTCCAGTCGATATCAGGGTTCTGCTCCCGCAGCCACATCATGCCTAAAACGACGTCCTTTTCCTCAGGAACAGGCATGACTTGGAATGTTCCCGTTGTCAAGGGAAATCCTGGTAACAGTAGAGACAGCCCGACGTGGACGATGCACAACGTGATCATAACCGAGATCAACTTGCACCATGTCACCTTCAGTGACACCCAACTCAAGCTTCTGCACTAAATCCTCAGTTACGCCGTTCAGGCTACTGCCGTTGTCAATGAATATCGTGACGGGCCTCTCTTGGTCTTCCGTCTTGAATGCTCGAGCTTCAGCCTCTAGGATCGCATACACTGCGCCCTGCATATACCGATTCGCTTCAGTACGTTTCGGCTGACTACAATCTGGAGAAATGTGACGAACCTTGCCACAATTTCTGCATGTAGCTTTCTTCTTCCAATCATCGTTCGCGCCTTTCTTCTTTTCATAATGCTTATTGTTCTGTTGTTTCGATTTAGGCGGACGATGCCCCTAGCTTGACGATCCTTGCGAACCTTTCGCAGGAGCTCTAAGGGGTTTTCCCGAGTAGTGTGCAAACTCGAAATTCGACGCAATTTCAATGGCTTCTTGTAGCGTTGATGGACTCACTTCTTTGATCTTCTTTGCTGTTTCTTCACGTAATCCGTTCTGAAAAAAGAAACGTTTCTCCAACTCACTGATCGCCAATTCTGTCTGCGACAGTAAGTCTTGAAACTTGGAGACATACTCGTGAATAGTCTCGTTCTGTTTGAGACGAAACATTCTCTCACGAAGATCATACCCGAAGTCCTTAGGTCGAAAGCGCGTGCGCAGTTGTTGTTTAAACAACGACCACGTGGGAGCCTTATTCGCTCTCTCGCACTCGGTTATAAAAGCGCGATACCAGTTCAACACTGACTTGCCTAAGTTGCTGGAGGTTATCGTTACGAAACCAGACGAATCGGCCTCCATTAACTCACGTCTGCTTGCGTAGTACTGCTCGGTGGCGAAGATCCACAACTCGATATCTTCACCGTATTTGCCTTCATACATCGGCGGGTCCTTCTTCTTCTGATCACCCCGCGCCGCCATCAGATACTCGAACCTTGCGTTAGCTTGTTGCATTTGCGCTTGCAGTTGAGCTTGCATCTTGGCTTGGGCGGCTTGCTGCTGTTTTGTTATAAACACTAGCAACTGCTGCATGGACATCGCATCAGGGCCTGAAGCTTGGGTAGTCTGTGCAGCCGGAGCCGCAGTGTCCGCCGGTGCTTCTGTACTTGGTCGTGACGCATCTGCATCACTCGGCGCATTCATTCTGCTTTGCTGCCGAGGACGAGGGTTCGAGGACGGGCGCTCAGCGGCACGGCTTCTTCTTTGAGCCATAACCGATGGACTTCTCAGCGCGTATTGATAAGGTCTACCGAAACCCCAATGAAGAAGAAGAAAAGAAACTACTTCTATTGTTTCATAAGTCTACGTTTTCTTGTCGAGTTGGATGGAGTGGTCGAAAGTTCCTTCCAGGATAGTCTGCGTCTGGCTTATACGTGTTTTAGGAGTTCAGTCGTATCGTGCAAGACGTTCCTGGCGTCGGAGTCCTTGCAATCTGGAATTTCGTTCCGGATGAGTTGAACGATCTTGACCTGCTTCTGCGTCGTCAACCACAAGTCCTGGCGTAGTTTGTCGAGCGTTTCACTGTGGGTCGTCAAGGAGTTGGTGTCGTTGATAAACAGTGCTTCGGGTTGGCGAGTCGTTCGCTTACCCATGCAAGAATGCAGGCTAAAACAAGTTCAGTAGCAACGAGTGTAGATCAAGCAAAACCAAGTGTGAATTATTCAGAAGTTATTCTCCGCGGTAACCAAGGGGGGATTAGCCGAAGCGTTATACCCTTTAACCCAAGGAATGGAGTTCCGAATGTGCTGAACACACCTAGTACGCAACCACACTAACGAACCACCGAACGTTAAAGCTCGTGCTTAGAGGCAATACCAGTCTTCGACTCTTGAACTTGAACCGAAGCTTGACACGTCAAGTGCTGCTATGTGTCGATCTCAGACCAGCCAAACGGAGGAAGCAGTCGTTGGCGGCCTTGACGAAGAGTTGAGGTCGGAGGCGGTGGCGAGTCGGAGGCGGGGTCGAGTGGGCAGCGGCGGCGCTGCAGTCGTGGTCTTACTGGAGGAGTTGACTTGTACAGAAGAGGAAAATTGAGAAGTGATTGATTGAGTTAGTTTTGTTGGCGCTAGCTAGTAGTTGTCTCGCAACCAACGATCCTGGGTGACTAGACCTGCACCCAAGTATCCAGGTCCTATCCTAAAAACTATCTTTCTCAAATCCTGCTGTTATCTTTTTCTGCCAATGAAATCCTGCGAAGACTCTGCGTGGCTGAGCCAGAATTTTCCCATAGCGTCCCATAAGCAAAATATCCGGATGGTAACTGGAATGTTGCCAATCCTGAGGATTTACATCCAATGAAAAGACGTATAAGAACTGTTGAAGTGGCAACTGCAACCACATATAGCCAATAGACTCGTAGACATATGAAAATGTGAAAATTCAAGATAACGCTGAGCCAGAATAATCTGGCCAGCTGATCTTAAAATTTGGCGTAGTAGCTGTATTGACCACTACGTCACAGTCCCAGTACGTTTTGTAATTTTTCCAGAATAAGTAGACGGGGTCTATTGATAACTCGCCTGTCGTCAACTTCTTCATTTTGATGGCGACACCCCATCTTTCTTTCGCCTCCTGGGGATGTATTTTGTTGATTGTCGCAAGTTTATCATAAGCCACGTTGACCCAAGCTTGTTCATTCATGATTCTCCCGAGCTTTTGCTTCTCAGTGAAACCAGGAAGGGACTTGGACCTCGTTAACTTCACGACGGCTTTGTTTCCTTTGTCAGTGACGTCAGAAATCACTCTTACCAGCTGCTTCATTCGCTCTTCCTCTTCTTTCTTGTAGTCGGTCAATTGGTCAGTTCTTAGACCACGACGTGTCGGTCGGTTGTTATCGGTAGTGCTTGGGGAAGGCACAAGGTTCGATATTCCAATGTTGGATATCGAATTCGGGATATCATTTCTGGTGGCAAAGACGTAGTTGGAGCTATCTGCAATTAGGATTGTTGCAACAAAGAACAGGTTACAACTCAGACGCATTGTTAGTTGCGAGCAACTCGAAGACGTCTTGGACCCTTACTTGCAAATTCCAAAATGAATGTCCCAAGAATCCATGTCGGTATCCAATGGCAGTTGGTCCATGCCATGTTGCACCAGATAGCAAACTGCATCTTAAAACACATCTCGAATAGTTTCTTCAACGGTGTTTCAGAAGTGAAGTATAGTCAGCTTTTAGAAACCCACGTTTTTTACGAAAATTTACCATCCAGAACAAATCCATATCGGGACATTTAAATTGAGTTCTCTGGATTTTAGATCCAGAGTGTTTCGGAGAAGGCTACTCGAACCCAAACTAACTTTGATACTTGATGGAACCCAATTCTCCGGAACCCAAAGTAACATTCTCCATACTAACTCAGTTCTCAAAACCTCTATACTTGGACTGACCTGTTATAAACGACTCAGTCGAACTCGGCCAAAAGCGAGCTATTCCCTCCTTGTCTCAATGAGAACTTACAGTGGCGTTGGAAATCCGACTGTGGCCAAGTAAATTTACCTTCGATACCATATACCCTGATGTCAGTTTGAAAAAATTGTGAATGTTGCCTGTGTCGGCTAGGGTCAACATCACGAATGTCATCCTATGCTGTAGCATATTTCGTACTCCAGGCTCGAGCTTCAAACGACATTCAAACAATCAAGTCGCCATGCAAGGCGTGTGGTGTGCTGGGTCGCCTCGGGCACGCTTCTGAAGCCTAACTACCATTCCGCGGTGGTGGACGGACGAACCCCATGTCATCCTAAGTGTAAATATTATGGCATCATTGTTGCAGCTGGTACACAGATCGTGAACAGGAACAACGTGCTGCCGATCACGAACGGCGCCCCGACAAAATGCAGTACCGTTCCAAGGGGTTTGCTACAGCTGTCATAATCAGCATTTGGCCTCCGCAGCGGAGGTCTGTCAGGGGACGGCGCGTAGCGCGGAGGGCTTAGCCCTGGAAGGAGGTACTATTTATTTAGCGGAGGACCCCGAGGAGCACAGCGAGGAAGGCCGCCGCAGGCGGAATATCACCTTTGATGCATCAGTCATTGCATGTGGCTAATGGTTTGTGATCAAATGAAAGCTTTGTTGTGGTTAATGATTAATAGTTGAGGTAGTGTGATAAACTCTTTGGTAACATTTAGAATCATGTGTGTCAGAGAATGAAAATCCAGAGCTTCCCCGGGCAACGCACGGCATTAGTTATGGCTTGAATATCTCCCAAACTCACGTAACATGATGTTTGTGGTAATGTACCATCTTTAAAATACCAACAATGTTGCCATCATTGTTTTTTTACCTAACTCAAAATTCACCTGTATCACTCAACCCACGCCGACTTGGTACTTCACGCGATCGATGCTGACTTCACGGCGAGTAGGATGATTCGATTTGCAACGATTTCATTGACAGCTGCATCACGACGGAATACTTGTTAGGAATACCCGGCCTCTTGAAAATCCATGTACATCAGCACCATTGGCTCGTTAGGTTGCTGGGCGATTTTCAGATGGATCTTACGCTGCAAGTACAAGGACTCATCGCTAGATAACAGCTAAATAGAGACGAAAAAACCGTAAACAAAAAATAATCGGCATAACGCAGGGCAGAAGTACCTGGCGAACAGGATAAGAGAATCCACCTCCGAGGAAAGTAGCAAAGCGAGGGGGATGCAGTGAGCACCAAGGCTGTAGCCCTAAGGACTACATAGTGTCGTGGAGGGCAACTACTTGAAAACAGTGGCTGAACAGCTAGTGTCTTACTTGACATGCAACATTCCACGAAATCATTGACGTGTGCTCATTCTAGAAGACAATCACCACAACGTTGCAAAGTCACATCCAAAGTGGAAATCACTAAGTTTGCTTGATATAGTCTAGCTGTCTAATTGTCGTGTGGCTTGCTTTGGCCCCGAAGGGCTACCAGTTGAGAACCTAAAAGATGTCGCTCCTTGATATAGAGTGTGAGAACTGTTCCACCGAAGCAAATCGCACCCACAGCAATATGGACAGCGTGCCACATCAACGAGATTGGACCACCAATTTCAGAGCTTAGCAACATGCGTTGAGAGGCCGAAGTCACTGCCAGCGACCCCAAGAAAGCGATAACAACCAGTCTATCCGGGAGTGATCGACGCCAAAATGCAAGCCCTTCCAAAAATCCATTGCTCATAAGCGATTTTGGATCCAACTGACGGAAGTACGAAGCTAGAAACGTCAGGCAGTACATGATGCGGCAAGTCATATTGACACAGTTGGCCAGGATGAGTCCGAAAGTTCCCCAGTCGAGTACTTGCATGAACAGGAGTGCACTGAATGCGTAGATTGCGAAGAAGACCCCAAGCAGTTTGTTCAGTCGCATGAGCTGGTGGTCATCTCCGATAGCATGGACTACAGCTTCGCAAACACCATTCACACCCAAGAATGGGATGTAAGCGCAGTAGACAGCCAACGCCGCGCCCACACCTTGCCGTGCCTTGTCAGCTCCATACAACAACAGTACCAAAGTATACGAGTAGCTAGTACCAAAGCAGACGAACAGTAGCCCAACCAGATTCATAACCTTGAGTAACATCAAAAACAGCGTTTGTCTATCCGCCAGACTCTTCGTCTTGTTCTCCTTGTTTTTATCATCACTTTTCTCCTTCTGAGCCAGTGCAAGTTTACTGAAGATAGTCTTCGTCGCTTCCTCAATAGGCAGGAAGACGATTCTCGGTACAAGTGAGCCCAGATTCGACACCAATCCATAGACTCCCATGTGCTGCAGTGACGCGAAACCCGTCAACACCCATTTATCCCCTTCCGCCAGTAAATACTTCACTCCACTCTGCACACTCAGCGGTACCAACAACGTCATCAACTCGGCATGACACCAGTTTGCATCACCTTCCGGTTTGCCAGGCATCAACTGTTTCATACTCGTCAATGCGAAATTCTCTTCAGTCGAACGTCCGTAAATCCTCCGCCAGAAAAACACTGCAAACATCACTAACAGCGTCATTGCATATGCCAACTCGGCAATTCCGTACGCCGTTAAGCTTAACTCCAGCACCACAACACCCACATATTGCACTGCTGCTCGTACTAAAAAGGCAGCACTTTGAGCCGCCACCTGCCAACTCACCAACACACTAGCATGTGCAAGTACAAACATAGGTTCAGCCAATGCTTCGATCATTGCAGCGCCGCAGTACATTGCCAACACTGTCGAATATCCATTTAACGTCTCATCAGGCTTCGAAGTTGAATAGATCGACGAGTACACGAGCAGGAGACACGCCACGAACCAACTGACAGCTGTAGACAGCCACGCAACGTTCACCAATTGCTGTATGTGTGTTTTTCCATTGCTGGAGCTCTTGGAGTCGAGCGACGGCATGCGCAGAAACGCCAAGCGGAATCCGTCACGTAGGAGGAAGATGGAGGCCAGCGCCAGCTCCAAACGGACGGTCACGGCACCTGTGACATTGAGATGCAATTTACGCAAGACTAGTGAGTTGGCAGCAAACGTTAATACTCGCTGAACGAAGCGGTAGGAACCACCGCGCACCGCTCGGGACAGCACTCCAGCGGAGCTCATGATCTGACGTGGCACAATTCGAAATATTTTGGTTTCAATAATCAAAGGATTTTTTATTTAGGATAATTGCGATTCGAATTGTACATTTTGACGAAATATTCTACTAAAATGTATTTATTTATGGGTCAATGTGACATTGAACACCATTGGTCAAAATGGAATTTACAGAATGCGGGCTGACTGACTTTACGTAAAATTAGTGTCCTAGTATTCATTCAGTTAAAGAGGGAGGCAATCAGACTTAACATCAATCAGTCGAAATGGCGTCAGTCAACAGCGCCTTGTTTAGTATACTCAATAGCACTATCACATTACAAAAACTCGCTTTACCGCTAATAGGCTCTCCGCATCAAATCGGCGAAAAAATGTACATATAAGCACAGTACATCGTTCATTCGACAATATTACCAAAAGCACAATGTTTTGCTATTTGAAATTATCATGGCCGTACTTGGGTATCGCACTTACAGAACGTGAGCACCATCTAGGTATCAGACTCTCTACAAAATACGAACAACATCTGATCGGTACTGAAGATATTTCGAATCAATTCCAACCCGCACCCGCGAACAACGGCGGTCAAAACCGCTTAAGAATATTCAAGCTCAGACAACTGAAACCATAAAGAAAAATGACCAGGACAGAGGAATCCGTTCGCTACACGACGGGTACGCTTTTGCAGAACAGTTTAAGCAAATATGTGACTCAATTTTAGCCCTAGATGATTTACAAGGACGTTCAGCTTTCCTACTTCCACACTTCGAATTATTACGTGGAGAAAATGTTCGCGATTTGGTATAAGCGGGCATGTTTTCACAAAAGTTGGATCGAGAAGGGTTCTAGCCGTGCATCGCGCTTACTTTGCTGATACAACATGAACCAAACACTTTTGGAGAGCTGTAGCATTTTGGCTTTATACTCAATAAAGATATGCATGTGTGTCCTGTAGGAGTAGTTGCTCTGAATCTATTTGAACTCTTTCACGTCAAACAAGAACCTTTTCTGACATTCAGACATGCTAAATATTGCTGTGATACATGTACTAAAATTTTGCGGGACCGGAAGCGCACGAATCTATAACATACGAGACACGCAAGAAGAGATATGAGGCTGTATTCCAACATCTTGGGCTTTCATTTAATAAAAAACTCACATAAATCTGGCCTCCCAGGTCGTTCTCGTCTATATATCATCCATCGCGCAATAGGCGAACCTCCTCAAGGCTTGCAGCGTCTTGTTTTTTCTGACATAGAGCATTGCCAAAACCAAATTTCAGAACGCATTTGGGAACAAAATTTAGCTGCCCGCGGATTCCTCGAGCTTTTACAATACCTTCGAATTGTGTTTCTGCAAGACTGCGCTGTTTTGTATGATATCTTACCTGACGTATGCGTCAGCACACCATTTTCGGCGGTTCGTTTCAAGAAAATCGAACTAAATCTTTGGCGGGAGCTGCGAGCGCTAAAACCTCCCATCGAAACCAAACCCCAGGTCGTGATGCCTTACGTTTCGAACGGATAGCCACACAACAAGCGGAACTGACGAGCAAATTAGATACTTGTCACATGGAAGTTTTAAGTTTCCTAAAAGAAACTAGTAAAAATCTCACCTCTCTTCTGAAAGGCGAGATGGGTTCCCACCTTCTGCCCGCCGGGGATTTCAACATAGTGAGTACCAGTCTTCCACAATCTGCTAGCAGAGTCCTAGTTAGTGCAACGATTAATAACGAACATATCAGCCATGAACTCACCTCCTCAATACTCGATGAGCAGAAGTGTGCGTGAGAGAACTCTGGGGAGAATGGCACGAAGGAATTGCAAATCAGCCATCACTTGAATATCTCGAAAGTACGTTCGGGAGAAAATGGCGAGTTCCATCGATGGAAGTCAATTTTTATAGAGGCGTCTCTGCGTGATCAAATACGTGCGAGCTCTCGTCAGTAGAGGTTTTTCAATCGATTGTGCTCTTGACAGATTATGAGAGAGACAGTAGGAGCATTGATGCCTTTTCAAAGCACCTCAGTAAAAAAACAAGGTAGATAATATTGATTAATTTCGTCACTGTCATGCGACTTTCGCTGGGTAACACTCACTGCGCCCATATAACACTTGGTTCTGCTCACTGTACTGGTTCAAGCTGTCGTGTCAATGTTGATTCAGTGATAATGTTTGTATAACGCGCCTACTTCTCGCCAGTAATGGTTTTGCTTCTTGCACTGCAGCGCTCGCTCCCTTGAATTATGTGGTAGCGTGTTGACGATAGAGCACGTGGCACAAGCCGCTTCGGTGCAGTAACAACAGTCTTCTACGTCGAAGACGCATCAGGAAACGTAGGTGAACGCAGTATTTCGACACAATGGAAGAACCTTAAAGAAAAGTTATTCTTTGATGCGCAAGTTCATCAATATTTTCGACAGGGTTTCTCGGTAGGAAATTAAAAGTGCATAGAGGACGGCCAACCAAATCAGCGTTTCAATGACCTTAAAACGTTTGCTTTGAGTTTAGCCAGTACCCAGCAGCGACGCATACGGTGGAGGGCGAGTTTAGCATTATAAACCGCGTCAAAGCCAAGGACACGATCACCTGATTTTCACTGGGAGGGGAACAGCGCGCAGGTCAATATTACGAAAAAGTAGCAACTGCAGAGTACAAGAGTCGAATTGCAGATGATACGAAGGAATTTAGTGCGAAGTAGACCGGTGTATCTTTATTAAGGGTCCTAAAAATACAAATAATTACTAATAATGGTAGTAGGGCAAATAACCATAACTGTTGAACCCTGCTCACAGGGCACCCCCATTCAGGACTTTGGAGCGTCTACCGTTTCGACTGTATCTGTAGCATTGATCCACTAAAAAAAACAAAATCTAGGCATCCAATGATACTGATACTTATTGGTTATACGTTGATACAGACACAGATCCAGTGATACTGTATTAGATATAGGATTAATGTAGTGTGATCTTCTTTTCTTTCTTTAGTACCTTATACTCTTTCCCATTTGCTTTCATTTCGTACATCATTTCTGCTCGCTTCCCGTCTAAGCATGTTCGTAAATTGTTCACGACATAGCTGATCAGACTAAAACATCTCTCTTGTGGTGCTGTCGACAACAACGAGCCCTTTCAACTAACTCCATCAATCCCGCTATTGCAATATCAGATCGTCATAAACAACTTACAATTCATCATATTCGGTGGGCATTTCTACATTGAGTAACAAATCTATAGCGCTACTTGCATGAGTAATTCACCTACCGCATTCTCTGACAGGTTCGGGCTCGGATATTTTGCATCTCTAGCGATATCTGGACAGACACCTGGATCCGAAGCGGTCAGCGGAGGTAAAGGAGGCAGCATGCCCCGATCTATACTGCGGAGGCTAGTGGTCAGGCTCCAGACCTATGGATCTGGATCCGCACCCGTATCTAAGCGGTCAGAGATCGTCTGAGTATCGATACCCACTTCAGAAATCTAGATCCAGACCTATGGACTTGGATCCGCAGGCTGTCCGGAGTGAACCGGGGTCCCGGGACACTATGTCAAGGTGGAGAGATGATCTGAAGACTGAGGGCATGGATTGGACTTGGAAAAGCTATGAGTATGCCTATTGTGAAGTATTGTGGCTGGATCAAGCTTGGAAGTCCCAGATCAAGGCAATCCGGTGGATCAACAATCAGAATGAGCGAGATCTAACCTATTGGTGTGGAATTTGACCTGAGGAATACGTGATCCAGATATTGCAAGGCGGGATTATGATATCAGTAGACAGATGAGTCCAGATCACAACATTGGGACTAGTGATCTGATGTTTATGGTCCAGATCAAACATGATCTGCAAGGATTTCGACTGCGACGATGGTGAGGAGTATGGAGGGACACGAATCGGGATAGCGTAATCAGTCGAGGTATTGTGGAAGATAGGTTACAGGATGGGATAGACCTTAACATTAAATCAGAACCGAATTTGCATTGTACTACACAAGTGCTCCGCTACGCGCCTGGAATCGGGAACTCCATTGGCCCTACGGTATTAATAGCGAGTTAGACGTGTAGATCTAGGGTGCCTGATAATATCTAGATTATATATTGGCTAGATCCAACCTCCTAGTATCGTACCCTAAGTGCAGATCCAGGATACCGGTATTAATCGCTTAGCCGGTAGATCCTCTGTATCCCAACTACTAAGATCACGCTATAGGAAGCCTCAACCAAGCAAAGGACCCCAAGGAAAGGGAAATCAACGGCGGTTCACTAGTCCCTGGTCTTAGGGAACTTAATAGCCAGTTTCGAGTAGATTTTAGACTGATTTATATTTATAGTTAATTAGGTCATTTGGCCTGTAATACAAATAACTAATTAACTATAATTTCTCTTATATATGCATATAAAAGTAGGTCAAATACTATTGGTTGGCCCTTAGCCACCTAGACCTACGTTACAGTGGTGTGGTCCACACCAACCACGAGTGAGTATCTAAAACGAATATTCACAGAAGTATATCTACTTCTAGAGGCGGTACCCTATCTGGGTAACCCGTTACAATCGTGCACGTATTCCGTCCATTTGTCACATGATCGCGATGTTGAAGTGATTCCACGAAGTATAGCTCAGAATCTGAAGTACGAGGGTTATCTTAGAGATAAGTGCGTATTGGTGTATGGTAGCGTTTCAAAAGAATGTATTTCGTCGTCAAAGGTTATCTACTTTCGACAAGTAGAAGTCAGTCAGACAATGCTCCTGAACTGCACTACAAAAAAGCGATTTCTTCGGGGAGCGTTGTATGGATACTTTGTAGGCGTCTCGACTGTCAAAACCGTGTCCCTGAGGATTGAAGATCAGCTAGAGCTGATTCATTCGCGACCACTGTTCCAAACAGCATTGACTATTGCTATAGTGGGGTCTAGGCAATTATCCAATCGCGCTCGATTCATTCGACCAACATTTAAGCAAGACGATGCAAAACAAACAGAAGAAGATGGGGGAGAAGTGCTGTTTCGACTCCTTGATGAGCGTAAGAAGAAGTGGCTCGTGGAGGCGCTTTCATTCACTGGTGAAGACCCCGATGAATTGTTTGATGAACCTTGGACTGCCTCTTGCCTAAAGCCTGGTCAAGAGGTTAGTTTTACCACGATTTCCTCGCCATCTACTGTGTTAAGGTGTTTGAAAATATACTTCGGCTCGTCATCTGGAAATGAAGAATTCGCATCAATCGGCAACAGAGTTCCCCGATCTTTCGAGACACCAATGCCAGCACGTCGATAACTGAGAAATCGGACAACACCAAGATTAGTAGCAGACGTAAGCTCTCATATCTTCATGGAATTACGGGAATCTTATGTCAGCCAGGTGTCACCTACGTTAAATGTGAGGTTCGTCATGCATCGTGCTGAAATACTCCATACAGCACACAACAGCTTCAATACCGATTCTATTGTCGGGTTCAAAGCGGCACATGCGTCTGACAATATCCCATTCCTTGTCATTCAAAGTACTAGGACGCGGTGGAAGTCGTTTTTGGTTGACCACATTGTACTTCACAACTTGGTTGCTAATAGTATTTCCCCAAGGATAATTTTCAGCAGCAGCTTCGATAACACACATGCCTAACGCGAAAATGTCTGAGGCGAACGTTGGCTTTTCACCTTCCAACAGCTCTGGTGCCATCCACTGAATAGCACCAGAAGCAATGTGCACATCAGGAGATCCAGTAAAAAAGCTAAATGCAAAACTCGCCAGTTTCGCGATTCCATTCTTGCAAACCAGAATCGTGTCGCCTTTGAGGTTACCATGAATAACTCCGTTGGTATGAAGATACTGTAGACCTCGAGCAGCGTCAGACAAACATTTCCACATTACTCGTCGATCTTTCCGTCTGATATAATCTCTGAGCTCTCCATTAGATGCCCACTCACAAACAAATACTGCCTGTCCGACGTGGCACGCACCATACAGTTGAATTACATTTTGATGCTTCAGCGAAAACCATACCGTTACTTCTCGAGTAAAGCGAACGATATCTTTTAAACCCACACGTACTTCTTTGACTACAACATCAGTACCAAGCCAACGTGCTCTGTAGATCTTGGCAAAAAAACCACTAATAACATTCGAGCGATGATCAATGTGGTAAATCGGAATAAACCATTCCGGAAGTAGCCTGTTGTCAACTCGTGTACATCCACGTCTTCTAATAGCGTTTTTCTGCAAAAGTCTCATTACTTCTGTGCGTACAGATTCAGTATTTGATGCTATTTGAGCAACAAAGGAATCTGACCCTGCATAAAGTTCGTACATGAGGCACACAGCAGCACCCACACTAATTCTGTCGTCTGGGTTATCGTGGCACATGCGCTCTACCAGATCCCATTCATCATTACTGAACCCGTTGGGTCTGGGAAGACTTATCTTTGCTTTAATGTTGTTTTTCACAGCTTCTTCTGAAGTTGCGTTTCCCCACGGAAACTCACCAGTCACGACCTCCACAACGCACATACCAAACGAGAAAATATCCGACGTGAACGATGATGTTGACTCATCAAAACATTCAGGAGCCTTCCAACGTAAAGCGCCGATTTTTTCGTTATTGACGTAAATCGAACTACCAACAAGAGTGCTTAAACCAAAGTCAGCCAATTTAACCAAATTGTTATCGCAGACCAGCACGTTATTTCCCTTGAGATCACAGTGGACAATACCATGCTCATGAAGATATTGCAAGCCCTGTGCTGCACTGTACAGTGACCCCCAGATTTCTTCCCGCGGCTTCCCTTTTAAGAAAGATGAGAGCGTACCATGGATTGCTCGCTCACACACAAATATAGGAGGGGCATTACTTTCTTCACATGTGCCATACAACTTGACAAGGTTGACATGATTGAGCGAAAACCAGAGCTTTGCTTCATGATAAAATTGCTGGCGGAAATGAGGAATACCTTGATTCGTCAATACCCTCTTGATTACCACATCAGTTCCAATCCATTTGCCCCAGTATGTTTCTCCGAAGGCACCTCGCGCTATCGGCTCTCCTAACTGCACCTGTTCCGACGAAAGAATCCATTTAGAATTTCCTTGAGCGTAATTCACGTTACCTTTCTGACTACAGGGTGAGTGTGTCTGCCAGCTGTGGACAGGGTTTTCGGAATTTAACACATTTGGTCCTCTCACCAAATTGTCAAGCTGACAGTGGAAATGGTGATTTCTGTCTGCTACTGTCAAAACGGCACTCTCGCTCACGCTTACTCCCAGCAACTGATCTGAACGCCCATCAACTCTCGCCGCAAAGTTATGTATTATCTTTCCAAAATGCTCAACCACTGTGAGTGGAATTGGAGTTACTGTGTCTCTGAGTTGAGCGTATATATCCATCAAGCGTTTATACACACTACGATTGTCAGACTGGTCATGATTACATGGTTCGTGGAGGCTATCGAGCGTTTCGTAGAGTGTCTGTCCACTCAATGGATATACGTACTCGCGAAAGCAATTGATAGTAAATAATGGCGTTGCACTCGTGCTTATATCTTTCTTAGTAGTTAAGGATAAAACCATTCCCGCAAGGCTCTCCATATAGCAAGAAACTGTTGCCATAGTCATTCGTCGTGCAGGTTGTTCAGTACACATGGCTTCCACCAAATCCCATTCATTTTTGGTCATTTTCCTCACGACTTCCACGATGATCGCTTTTGCTGACGAATCGGATACATCCATCCCAATCATAGGAGTCCATTCGGTTCGGCACAAGTATTGGAGCCAAACTTCATGGAAACGGTCGACAGGCAAACGAGATATCACATATTTATCAGGGATACGTGTCATTGCCAGTATTTGTAATATGATTACTCCAAATGCCAGTACATCCGAAGACTGTGATCCAGTGGTGTCTTCATTGTTTTTACCAATAATGTTAGAGTCCGAGGATGAAACTAACCCCAAACCATTCAGGACAAACTTGTTGTCCCAAGTCACACACAGATGCTCCATTGACAAGGCTACATGAGCACATCCTTGACTGTGTACATACTGAAGGCCACGTGCATAATCAAGTAGTATTCTCCAAACATTTCCGTTATCGTGAATCACTGTCGAGGAAAGTCGAGTGCTCTCGTCGTGGATGGCAAATGGGGTGATTCCAACGTGGTATGCCCCATAGAACTTACGCACATTTGGGTGATTAAGCTTAGCCCATAGCTCGACTTGCCTCACACACTCGTTTTCACTTCTATGTAGAGATGATTTTTGAGCAAAGGACCACTCGTCTTCAGACATGGCAAACCAATTCGGAAATGGAATAATTGGTTCGCTCATTTTCCGCTCCAGCGTATTGATAAGTACTAACGTAAATTCGTGCTCCAGCAAACTCAGTGTAGTACCGTATTTGTGGAGCGCATGGCCCAGGACCGTGCGCAACTCACGTATCTGGTGCTGATCTTTCATTTCTTGGTTAAAATGACCGCCATCCAGTCTTTTGCGGTAGATAATAGCTCGGCGGTCTCGTTCTGCCTGCAAAGCATCATGCCACGAGTTTCTGGCGTACTTTATACCGAGAATTCCCATAGCAGATTCGATTGCACGCAAGAGTATTCGAACGATCCGACCCGTATGTGCCCATTGGATCAGTAACCGAGAATGAGACTCGTACGCTGCTAGATGTTTTTCTACCTCGACGCGTAAAAAATTAATCGCCACAGCGTTCTTGACAAATCGTTCTCGTTGTACCAACTCCTCCAGAATATGACTCCCTAAGGGATCCTCCTCCTCTTCAGAATCGTCACTAAAATTTTCGTAACCCTCGTCGTAACTAGATGCTTGAGTTCGGGTTTCCATTTGTTGCCAAGTAGCCAACGCATCTTCCAGGTAGTGTTCCCGCAATAATTTCCAATCATGCACCGGCGAATACAACTGCAAAACAGGAGCTGCAGCCACGAGGTGATCAATCTGGTGGTGCACTAATAGATCGTAGTTGCTGTCATCGATTTCCTCCGAGAACAGTGAGTTTATCGAGTCGGTTGAAGACCTGTGGTTGATTTGTTGGGCTTTGAGATGTAGCAAAAAATCCCCCAATATCTCGCAAAAACGATCAATTATCGGTAGAGGGACCTGCACACCGGCAGCTTTAAGTTGTTGATATAAGTCAACCATTCTCTTTTTTACATGAACAAAGTTGTTAATATTCTCCAGATTATCGTCACAGATCATGTCAATTTCGTGTAGAATATCCTTGATCGATAGACCCCTACCAGAAAGCACGAATGTTTCCACATCTACCATCGTCACGTTCGACAAGTTCGATGATTGAATTCTCTCCGCACCTACGTCTTGAGTAGAAAGATTTCTAAGCATCATCACAAGTCCCGCTGTGGTGAGTCTCTCGCTGGGAATCGTAGTACACAAGTAACTAAATAGCTCTGTCCATTCACGATCAGTGACAAAATCAGGTTGGGTTTTAGGTAGTTGTTCTCTCGTCAAATATTGCGCGCTCGCAATAGATCTACTTTTTCTAGTTCGTTGAAGTAGTTCCAAAAGAGCAAAGGTGAATAGTTTCACATACTTGCTTCATCCGCTCCGCGAGTGGCGTCAATTTCAACTAAGTTTAAACCGCTCAGCACAAGTTTTTTATCTGACGAAAGGCGAAGTAACGTTGTCTGTTGATGCCGATAACCTCGTTCCTGGATATATTCCAGCCCAAGAGCTACACTCAAAACCTCTTTCCAGGGTAACTCATCCACTCTTTCCGCACAACTTGATTCGTGAATCACAAAAGGCCTGCCAACATGACATGCGCCATACAGTTTCATCACATAAGGATGGCGCAGTCCCGACCACGGTGCTACTTGGCGTAATAACTCCTCTTCGTTCATTTCCAATTGTGTACTTTCGCCATCACACCATGACGTCTCAGTAGTTGCGAACCAACTGGGTATACATCCCACCACAAATCCCGAATACTGCACAACCTCGTCATATATCGCCGAAATCACATCCAATTCTGTCGTATTAAACACTCCTCCATACATTTCAACGTCGTTTTTCATCCTAGTCATAATTTCCAGTTGCTGTTTTTCGTTTCCCATTTCAACTACTAATTGGGTTTTATCATTTAACAACGATTCGTAAAGATTCATCCGTTCCTCGCGCTCCATCATGAACTGGTCTCGCCACTGTGTCCATGATTCTGGATCTCGAATATTTAGTACTTCTGCTGAAGTTTTTAAAGCCAAAAACAACGTCGTCAACACTCGCCCCGTGTCTGCCAATCTTATCAAAATGCGGTCCTCTCTCTCGTATTCTATCAATTGTTTTACAAGCTTTCGACTCCACAGTGCCACAATTTGCGAGTTGTTTATAATTTTCAGAGTCGAGCTCAGTAACGTGGTAACAAGCGAGTCTCCGAGACGATCGGGGGTCTGCATCGATCCCATGTGTGACGAATGCCATCGACTCGCTGATCCGACGAGCGGATCCACGATATCACCCCATACCATTAATCGATTGGGAATAAACGCGTGGGTAATGACGTCGTTCTTAGCGAGATGCTTGAGTGCATGAGAAGCTTGCTCCTTTTGTTCATCAGTTCCTTCATCCATGAGAAGAAGAAGAGACGGGATGGCTCCCTCTTCTACAATAGCGACGCGGTTCACGTCGTTGTTGTAGGCCAGATATCTCAGTGCAAATGCGGCCCATTGCTTCTGATCATCATGACCAGTTTTGAGAAGCTTCACCAGCGGTGGAATAGCTCCTCTCCGACCGATTTCAGCACGACTGTCGTTGTTGTTGGAAGCGAGTTTCCCCAATGCATACGCTGCATCTTCCTTCTGAGTATCCGAGCCTGTTCGCACAAGCTCCACAAGTGGCAGAATAGCCTCATCGAAATCCGCTGCCACATCACTATCACCCGCTAAATTCCCCAAAGCGAATGCTGCTCGCCGCTTTACCATTGCAGTTCCTGTCCGCAGAAGGTTAACCAGTGAGGCGATGGCGCCTTCTTGTGTGATCTTCACTCGGTTGTCGTCATTGTGGGCGAGATTGCCGAGTGTGTACGCCGCCCACTGCTTCTGAGCGCGTGTTCCCGTTCTTAGCAATGCAACGAGAGATGGAATTGCACCTTCTTGAGCAATGAGCACGCAGTTTTCCTCGTTATTCACAGACAGGAACCCCAGAGCATACACAGCCCACTGGTTTTGAGCATCCGTCACAGCTTTCACGAACTCAACCATCGGAGGAATTGCACCTTCACGAGCGATTTTAACACGATTCACTTCGTTGTTTGCAGCCAGGTTTCCCAGAGCATAAGCAGCTTCTTGTTTCTGCATGTCGGTCCCGGATCGAAGCAGTGTAACGAGTGGTGGAATGGCCCCTCCATCCATAATTGCCTCGCAATTGTCGTCGTCATCGCTAGCAAGTGTCACTACAGTCTCCGCAGCCCACAACTTCTGGTTGGACGTGCCAGTTTTCAACAGCTCAATAACCGGGGGCAATATTCCCACTTGGCGTAGTACAACACCATCTCCACGAGTAGCTAAGCATGAACACTGCAACACGGCAACTTCCTTCACTTGTTCATCCTCGAGCTGTAGCTCGTGTAGGAGTGACAAAATCTCCGAGTGAGTCGGATGTCGAACACAACGTTGAAGTTCTTCAAATTCGGACTCGCGTATCTTGGAGTACGAGAACGTGAACCAGCTCAAGCAGTGCAGAGCATAAAGTTGAGTGAAGAAGTTGTCACTACTTCGTACTAAGTGTGCGAGCACTGGGATCCCTTTGGTTTTGTAAATTTGCACACGGCTGTTGTTGTTGATGCACTTGCGAAGGAGACGCAGCAAAGCTTCTTCCTTTTGCTGGCTTGTTGCATCATTAGAACCAAGCAATTGAATGAGTAGCGGCACGGAAGGATCCTCCGCAGTTGATGAAGTACTGTATTGAAGCCGCTGCGATCGGTCCCGTATCTCCTCCGCTTCATCGGTAAATGTATTCACTAACGGAGATGCCTGTTCATCATTGTCCTCCACCACATCCTCGGTCGTGCCTTCCTCCAAAGGTTTCCGCTCTTCCGTCTCAAACTCCTCGCTCGTAATAATCGACTTTAACTCGATCTTATTAACTTGTAGTAAGATCGAACAAGGCACGACGTCGTCAGTTCTCGTCTCCACCTCCAATTTGGAAGCTACAATTGTATTCTCCTTCATCTCGGAATTAATTGTGCCTTGATTCGCTTCCAACACATTCTCCGGAGCAGCATTCTTCAATTCATCCACTGGCAACGTCGACCCAACCATAACATCAGGAGTACCCTGAACCAAATCAGCATTGACAGTAACCGGTGCTTTCTCCTCTTCTTCGTCATAAGTTGCACTTTGATCCCCTCCCTCAACGTTCTCGAGTATTGTTTCTGGTAGTTGAATCGTCTTACCCGTCGAGTTCTTCTCAAACGTCGGTAGAGTGTCATCCTTTTCCACCGACATCAGCACAGAAGAGTTCGTTCTTAGGATAGATGCTCTCTTCTTGTGCTCGACAACAGGTTCCGGTTCAGGCAACTTCTTCGTTCTAGTGAGTTCAATTTGCTGTCTGTCTGCGAGGAGTGCAGTATGAATATGGTCGTGAGTGAATTTAATGCCACCATGAATGTGCTCGAGCCTAGAGAATAGCCTTACTGCGTTAGTGGAAGCAACAGCTTCACCCTTTATCACCGCTATGTTGCTGGTGAGATTGAGTATCCGCAAGAGTCTGTCGATTTCGTCCACGACTTTTACTCGCTCTTTCTCCATGGCAAATTGCTTGAAAATCCGACCGTGCCAGCGCATCTCATGATACTTTCGCAGGTATTTGGAGAACGTGTCCACCACTTTTGTAAACCGCTCAAAAGCGTATGTGTGTTGCAACGTGGGGTTTGATTGAAGAGATTCCGACAGTTGAAAATCGACATAGATCTCCATCAAACAAAGGTACGTATTTCGATTGACTCGGCGTTGGCGACCGATGGCATCAACGAGATTATAAATCTCACGAAGACCATCCACCACATCCATTGACAAGTTGCTTGGTGAAGTTTCTTGATGTGTCCTTTGGTGGCGAGTTCTAGAATGAACGAGAGGAGAGATCTTGCAGACCTTCATGATTCTAACGCAAATGAGATGCCTCGTCCGACAATTTGTGTGATTTACGATACTGTCACCACAGATTTCTTGAATGTCCATTCTTCAACATTCAACTCTAATTGGATCCAGTTTCAGTTAGTGGACATATTCACTGATATTATTCAGTTAGAGAATGAGGACAAACAAGAGTGATGAACATATTTATCGTACGACGGTATTATTTTAATTTGAATTAGATGGGTTTCAGGCAAAACCCTTTCAGCACAATCGCTTCACCGCTCTCGTAGCGGTTGTTTACTGTGTTGCATCTTGCTTTTTGTATGCTCCCGGTAGGTATACCTCGCGTAAGTTTCGTTCTAACTCATTGTTTGCTAATGACAATGCGGACATGTCAACCGTAAAGCAGGACCCGATAATGAACGACGACACTTTCGACAAATCAAACCTTGGTGATGTGTCTTCCTCCGTAGACACCCGGAAAGCATTCCAATAAAACCTACAAACCAGCTCTAATAGAGTTCGGTTGTCCACTCCAGTAGGATCACGAAGCAATAAAATCAGATGAAGGGTGTTGACGTATGCATCTCTGACGTGCGAACACTTATATAAGGAAGTATTTTACTGTCGTCCCGTGTAGAATATACCTACGGATCTTCGTAATAAAGTGGCACTCGATTCAACCCCCCATGATTAAGGTTTTCGTAAATTAAAATGTTAATCCATAGTTAGCTAAATCTCTGATCCATGCACGAGATGTTGGAGCGCTCGAAGGTCTGCGTGTTGCTGTCAAATTCATTACCAGCTTTGAGCTGTCTGTTCGATGCTGGAGCTCGCACTGGCTGGGTACTCTAGGCGGTGTTATCACTGGACGCAATGCTGGCGAAGTGCTAGTAGCGGTACTGAGCTGTTGATGGGGTCATAGCTGCTTGCGGCCACCGACCAGTCCTAATTCTGAGCTTCGTTGACGATGCATGTGGTGTATTTGATCTGCTGTAGCTGAGGAGCGATTCAAATTCAGAGCGGGGGCTATGACTATGCGGCCGCGTACTACATTTGACGCCATGTTACTACTGGAGTGTGGTTCAATTACACTAGTTGTGCTTGGTGTGACCCCTCTACTGTGGAGTGTATTGTCGAGAAACAATGATGATAGCAATTTTGCCTAGATGAAGACTGTGGTACGCGCAGGGAGCATTGCTCGCTGGTTGCATCGTACAATATCAGTTCACATTCAATAATGTAAGCTGACTGGCTACATCATGCAATTTACATGAATATTGAGCTGACCGAACTAACAAGAATTGTTGACCTTTTGCTATCGTGATGTCATTATATTGAAGTACTTCAGTGACGCGAAGGAGGCGTGATGGGGCTATTTCGCTGTCTAAAACGAGAGGAATGTAGGGACTTCTTGCTTTGATGAACGTTCCAACGAATGCTACTCAGCAAGACGAAGGTCTGCTCAATATGGAAGAAGTTAAACGTGTGCTCGAATTATCTCTTGATCTCCCTCCACGCGAACTTGGAATGTCTGTCGTTCGTGCACGCCATTGGTGATGATAACTTCATACAATCCAGGGAAGCTCACCAAGTTTCCTTGTTCATCAAAGAGTGCAAGTGTACTCCGCTGCACTTCAAAGGCCAGTTGCATGTTCTCAGATGACTTTAAGCTCACACGACGGTAGTCGAACAACTGCTCGTTGAGCAGCTTGGCAGGTCCCGTGACACCAGTGCTGACCGGTCTGAAGTATGCGAACACAACCTCATCACCAGCAACGGAACCATTGTTAGTCAATACCACCGGTATCGTGGTGTTCGCAGTTTTCGAAACTACGGTTGCCTTATTTACAGTGTGGTCAACTGTTAGAGAGAATGTAGTGTAGCTGAGTCCCCAGCCGAACGGGAAAACCGGCTGACCCTTGAAGTACCGATACGAACGCCCGGGAGATGCGGTCATGCTCATACTCTTCATATCGATGGTATCAACGTAGTCCGAGCGATACATTGTGACAGGAAGTTTTGCACCGGGGTTTGTGACGCCGAAGAGGACATCTGTCATGGCCTGAGCTCCGAAAAAGCCGGGGTAGAAGGCCTCCACGAGTGCATCAGTTTGTAAGATGATGTCTTCAGCTCCAATAACACCACCATTCATGAGCACCACGATTGTAGGCTTACCTACAGCTCGAACACGCTGTAGAAGCTGCATCTGAATACTTGGTAATTTGATATCCACGCGGTCATTGACTTCCTCCTCGATGGTCGTGTCGATTCCGAGGAAGAGAACAACGGCATCAGCTTCTTGAGTTACCTTCACAGCTTCATCAAACCCAGCTGTTGAATTGCCAGTGATGTTGCAGCCGAGAGCGTAAGACGTGCTAGGGCCATTGGTGGCAGTCATAGCCTCCATTGGTGTCTGAATACACCCCACTTCATTGTATGTACCATGGCACATTTGGCCGAGATAATTTCCGATCAGTCCTCGTTTTGCCTGGGCATGGGGTCCCACAACTGCTAACTTTCCTCCTTTCTGCAGGGGTAGCACTGAGTTGTTGTTTTGGAGTAGAACGATAGATTTCCGAGCAAGATCAAGGCTCAACTGCTTCGCCTCTGGTGTGTTCACATCGCTCGGCGACACTTTCCAGTATGGCTGATCATCAATAGGGTCAAAGAGTCCAAGCTCAAAGCGAAGTTTAAGCGTGTGACGTAGTGCGTCGTCCAGTGCCTTCTCCTCGAGTTGGTTGCTTCGCACAAGCTCTGGTAAGCACTTTTCATACCCGTACAACCTACCGCTGTTAACATCAGTACCGGCGAGGATCGCAATGCGCGCAGCCTCACAACGTGTAGCAACGTAATGATGTCTATCAGAAATGGCTTCAATGGCTCCGGAATCGCTCGTGATGTAGCCGTCAAAGCCTAAAGTGCCTCGTAGCAGCTTGTTCTCCAAAGGTTCGTTAGCACAAGTAGGAACTCCATTGATGCTGTTGTACGAGCACATAACACCCTTTGCGTTTCCATCAACGATCGAGGAGCGGAAAGCGGGAAAATAAGTGTCTGCAAAGTCGTATGGCGACACAATAGCATCAAACTCCTTTCGATTCACACCATCGTACTGATCGAAGGAGTACGCGATGTAATGCTTGAGTGTAACTACAGCTTGGAGGTATCGTGAGTCCTCCCCTTTGCCTTGCTGAAGGCCTTTAGTGTACGCAACACCGTACTTACTGTTCACTAATGGGTCTTCTGATGGCGTCTCGACGTTACGTCCCCATCGTGGGTCTCGGTTGATGTTGATGTTGGGAGACCAGCAGTCCAGTCCAAGGTGAGGTCCCCCCTTGTAGTTTTCAGTCGCACCTTCAAGCCACAGTCCACGTAGCTCCCACCCGATGACTTGTGCCATTTCACGAACAGCATCTGGATCAAAAATCGCCCCCATATTCACTGGGTTTGGAAATGAAGTCGGACAATTGGTTCCACATGTAGACTGAACGCCATGCACACAGTTTGCTCCCCAATTATATTCCGGTAATCCGATGCTACTCAAGTTACCGCGCGGACTTGCACGAGCCGTTAGCAGTGTGGCTTTCAGCTCCAACGGTAGACGTGTCAATAGATCTTCAACGCGCTCCATAGTCGTCATCGACGTGTTGCAAAACGGCAACTTTTGATTTTCAACACCAACGCAAGCGCGCGGAATTTCAGCATTGGAGCATCCAGCAACGAGGCTTGCAACAAGCACCACGTGACGCAGGACCATCGTTGAGTTCCGGCAGCTTCCCGGTAGTTTTGAAGCAGTTGAGCGTTCTGAAGAAAAATGAATAATGTGTAGTATTTTCCTATGCCTGCCTTCAGGTTCCATCCCAAAATCTATCCCAATCCGGATGGGTCCTCTGGACGTTCGATACCACGACTTGCACCACATGAGTGAATAGGTAGATGAGACAAGGAATTGTTTACTAGCCTGTGGAGTCCCGATGCATTATGTAAACTCGACGATGCTTACTATCGTGTTACAGTACGTTGTTGTTTGGACCAATGGTTATAATACGTAAATGCATATGCATGTACTGTATCTACAAATCAATGATTCCCCAGAAGAAAGAGCTGGTGATATCTCGGATACCGATACCTTCACAAGACTGATGACGGCGAGCGGAAGATCATACATCTCCCATGTATTCTGGTGCAGTTATACAGGCGTTGTTTGAGACCGCCAGTCTTACGCAGCCGCTTTCGACCTCAATGCATTTTGTCAAATGTAGTACAATTAAATGGTGCATTAAGGTTGATGTGAAAATCATTGGTTTTGGTACATTGTTCGAAACAACGTATTCATTATGGCATTATAGTTGGCTCGACGTAATAGGGTAGAATGTCATATCGGACTTTGCAAACCGTCGTATCAACAAGTTCTATGTGGTACCATAGTAGTGAGAAAGATAGCTACAAGATGTAAAGCGCTCTTACTACGGTAACGACACTTTGTAGAGTTCGATTGAAGAGTTTACGCTACGTATGAATGAAATCGTAAGCAACGTTTGTCGCATCTACAAATCCATGTGTCTCAATTTGATTCGATCTCCATTCAAAGCAAAAAGTACGGTATCTATTAACTTGTTGATGTTCAGCATGAGCAGGTTCACAGGTTGTGACACAACCTCACTACAGACAATCATCTTTAGGACAACCGTGAAAATCACTTTATTATTGAAGACGAAAAAATCTCTATACGTTGATCTAGTAATGAGGAATGATATACTTATGTAGTACAGACTATAGTGTAGAGGTGAATAGAGCTTTCGACGTTGTCGTCAAAACTCTATTCCGTGGATGGCGTCAAAGGTGTGAAATTTGGCTTGACGTCACTTTAACTTTGCACAGAACCATACAATCATCTTTGAACACCGAAAACGACAAGCGATTCCTGCATGATCTCGTGTCAATTTTTAGTGTATCCTTCTTCCACATCTTGGCTGTGTGGCTGGGTGGATGGAGGGAGTTGGAGCCCAAGGCGTGAAGCCAGTGGTTAGTGCTAAAGTGGATCGTATACGGAGCTGATCTGGTTTATGAACAGATAAATGTCGCCCGCATGATCTGACCAGGGATCTGAAATCGAGTGGTTGAGTAGTGAGGCATCATTGAGAATTTAGTACTCTCGCAGTTGGTAAGTTGCTTCGAGAGGCGCATGCTGGAAGTCGGCGGTAGATCAACCTCGTCGGAGGAGGGGACCGGTGACATAGCCGCCAATAGTAGTACCGAATCCACACGATATAGTGAGGGACATCAGCAAGTTGAAAGTGGCTCCGATGCAGAGGAATCAGCAGTAGATGTTGTCAGCGTCCATGACGAAGGTGCTGTTGCACAAGGCGTGAGAGTGGGCGGCAGCAATCCAAGGCGAGAAGAACGCACAACTTGTTTCTTTAAAGGCTACAAATATACTCGAGCATGGGCGTCTTCACGAAAGATCGTATATCGGTGCTCTAAGTTTCGAAACGGATGCCGCGGTAAGATGGAATTTAGGATCGCTAACATGGGCTACTCTACTGTACGGACACACACGTGTGCTGATACTGCTGTAGCTAGCTCTGTTATCAATGTTGAAGCTGAAATGAAGGCCCAAGCGGATCTATTGGCCATTGAACACGTGGAGTGGCCTGTACGTCGTGTTTGGGAAGAACTACGACAGCGATTCTATTCTGTAGATAACCCTGATGTTGTGCGTGGGCTATCGGAGCAACAAGTCATTCGTCGTGTACACCAGGCAAGGAATCAACACTATTCTGGTAATGTTCACGGCGCTATTGAGATCCCACCGCTCTCACTTACACTCGATGATTCTGTATCGTTTTTTCAATTCCATTGCATTACACCAAACCGAGAGGAACTGAACAAGCCCATGCGTATTTTGGGGTGGGCACATCCTGCATTGATATCACTTCTACGCTACCATGGAACGACACTATTCGTCGACGGAACTTTTCGCTGTGTTCCTAGTGGTTATGCACAATGCGTTGTTTTCATGGTGCACGATCGTGCATCGGGAGTCTTCGTTCCAGTGTTTTATGTTTTAAGCACGTCCCGTACTGGAGATAGCTACTGGGATATGATACATTTCATCGTGCAGGCGACAGACCAACAGATTGAGCCTGCAGAAATCGTGTGTGCTTTTGAGTCTGCATTAATGGATGCACTTCAAACGCAGTTCCCGAACGCAATTGTCCTAGGATGCCTGTTTCACATGAAGCAGGCTCTTCGCCGTGCTATGAAACGCTGCGCTATACCGGAGGATGAGTGTCTAATTGGTATGACACAAGGTGTCTTAGACACAGTGACGGTTATTGAACATGAGCAAGTTGAGAGGGCATTAAGTGGGTAAGACGAGAGATTTAGCAGCGCTGTGCTGCTGCTAAGGTAGCTTACTCGGTGGAGAAGTGGAAACAGTTTTGGAGCTACTTTGAGCGCACATGGCTCAAACAATACTCCATCGAAGTCTGGAACGTGTATGGTCTAGACAACGAGCTGGTTGCGAGAACCAACAACCCACTTGAGCGGTTTAACCGCGAGTTGAATAGCAGATTCCCAACTCCACATCCTTCCATGACAACATTCGTGACAGTGATTAAGACGATCTCACAAGAATATGTACGTCGTGTTGCTGACGTACCTCGCGGTCGTGTGCGTCGAGTTCCTCGTGAAACTATACGCTTACCCGAGGCCTTCGACATTCCCCCCGACATTGAGAGCGATGTGGAGGAGGATACCGCTCTGTCCATCGCTGACGCTGGTTAATTACCTATTGCCAGCACGTAGATTATGTTAAGTACTACGTAGTAGGTACTTGCATAGTTTACTAATGAAGCAACTTCCCTAGTTCATATATGTTTTACCTTGTCAGCAACCTGTTCATTGTTCAGATCCGTTCTCCAGTTCCTCAATCAGATCAGATCCGTATACGATCCAAAATAAAATCTTCCAAGCCAGTTGACTATTGGCATTTTTCACTTCCATTTTTGACGTCAAAAATTGAGGCATTGAGGCTAGGGTCTTCGACACCACACATATCATAACTTATCCGACCTTACTTAAGTGCGCCCAATACAAACTCTAGTAAATTTGTGCAAATCATCCGACTGCATATCAAGTATAGTCCACTCAAGTACCGAATTCCCTTTGTTATGGCATACGATACATAGTACCAACATAGACCAGGCGGCGCCTGTCCTGTCTAGCTGAAGTGAACGCTCATTGAGCGTCGCTCAAGGCCTACAACGAATTGAGGTTTATCTGAAGTGTTCACTCAAGGCCAAAAATGAAATGGCATTTATTGTTGCTCATTAGTCTCAGCTACCGCGCGAAACATGCCATCGAAATTGTCATCTAAGGTAAAAGAACCTTGTCAAGCAGCCGCGGCCGGAGCACTTCTTCGGCAACATCGTTAGCGTTCTCGTAGGGTTCAGTCCTCATTATCACCACATTGCTCAAATAAACCACATTTTCTGAAACCAGCCAATACAAGTAGCATCTCCCCAAGTGACTATTCAAGTTTGACTGAGGCAGCTCTGGGTTGAAATGGTTGATTATTTGCTGTATATCGTTGTAGTGGTGAGATGATTTAGGATTTCTAGTTTGTGGAAGGAAGCATAAGACGATACAGAGTTCGCCTTCACCTTTCGACCGTGTCCTCTTGGTAGACGAGGGTCGCCCTTTTGGTCTTCATTGCTGTACGGGAGCCATTCGATGGCAGAATGAGCTGCGGGAAATACGGTTTGAAGTGCTGTATGTGATAACAAAGGATGCACACGGGTCTTTCCCGTTCGGCCTCTGATTGGCTGAATGGATGGTGTATGCCATAACATATAGAAGGTCATAACAAAGGGAATTCGGTATAATACGAAATACAGACTCTCTGATAGGTCGAAACCTGAGGGCAGATGTCACTGTCCATACCAAAATCTATCCGGCTCTCCGACCAGATGTAGATAAACTTATAGTTTACAAAAATTAAGATATAATGTAAAAACTCGTCGTAAGAGGGTAATTACGAATACAAAAATGATTGGTATTCAGATGTGGGTGTTCAGTCAGACGCGGTCAGTGCCCGAGTGACCACCCAGGAGGGTGTATTGAGGCGACCGTGCCGAACGCGCTGCTGCTAGCAGGGTTGCCGCCTCCACGAAGAACTGTGGAGGTTAATTCCCCCTCGGGCCTCCAGATGAGTAACCTGTTTTGAGTTGTGCCTACCCCCCACTAGTAGCTCAGAGGAAGAGCCACGATCGTGGGTTCAATTCCCACCTAAGGCTTATTTGTGTTTGGTTTTCTGTGTATGTATGTCGTAGCGGTTGAGTCGTTTGTGTGACGCTGTAAGTGGACCCCGCTTGAGCATAATGAGTGTGATAGCACGTGCGGTTGTATTGACGCGTGTTAAGCTTGATAAGTCATACTTATCGTCTAATCTGCTCGAGAATATTCTGTGTATAACCTGGAGCAGGGTATTGGATAGCTGGCATCTGGAGAAGCTGTTCATGGTGCTCAATTTTGGAGTTGAGTACACCAGGGTGAAGACTACGTAGGTGCTTCAGGACAACGCCAGACCCGCGTGAGCTGATGTTGTGCTCTTCAACGAACATCAAGACGGACTTCTCAGCACGGGTTCCGAGGGACAGCACCTGATCGCGGTAGCTGGCTTGTGTGGTGTCAAGTATAAAACCGTCATCCAAGAGCAGCTTCAAGTAGGTGACAAGCTGTTTTGCGTCGGACTTCTGCTGCTTCGAGATCGGTTCCTGCCACAGTGGTGGCTCTTGAGCGTACCAAGTCGCACGAAGGTGAGTCACTGCTGGTCTGCGCTGCTTCTTCTTAGCTTGACTGACATCGTATTGACAAGTTTCCGTTTTTTGCCGTTTGTGTGTCCTTTTTCTAGGGCCGTTCATTTCAGCTTCCAGTGCGTCCATTTGAGCATCCTGTAGCTTCACATGCTCGATAAAGCGGTAAATGACAGCAGCTTGATGATCGATGACCTTTTGTAAATTTTCTTAGAAAGGACTCACTAAAGTGCGATATGTTAACCACACCAAAATTATAGTAAGTTCGATTATGTTGACCAATTCACCGGAATATAGGCCAATTGGAGCCGCCTTCGCTTCGCTCGGCAGCAAAATAAGGCCAATGGCGAAATCGTACTTATGACAGGTGCTCGCTAAAAAGCTGACGGACGGACACGGGACTCGAGTTGTTGTTTTTAAATATTCTTAATCTTCATGGACCTCGTTTTGGTATCAGCTAACGGCTTTTACGGAACCGAGAATGCGGATTTTGAAAATGAAGCAAACTCTAATGCATAGCAGAGCGTCATAAGCTTTATATTGAATGCTGCAGTGCCCTGGTGGACAAGTAGCAATACTCGCTTTGATATGCGGCGTGTTGCACCATGCTCACCGAAAACATTGTGTACATCTTTAACAATATGGCGTATTAGCCAACTCTTACCACAGCCACCTTCGCCATTGATTAGCATTTGCAAGGGTTTACAGTGCGATCCATCCAAAGAACTTCTAAACCACTTACTTGCTTATTCTATTGCTTGTGAAAATGGGGTCCATTGAAAGTTTGTCATCACCTCCTGGACGTCTAGAGCATTTTCTCCATCTGCTATTGGATATTGATAATTCGAGCTTTAACGCTCATTATGTCGAAATATGTTTCCAAGCATGAGTCGCTGCTTCATTTCTTTTATCCATGGCCTTAAACACGCTTTAAGAAAATCACGCGCTTTAGCAACAGTTTCTGTCGAGTAGTTGTGACGTGTTTTCCAATCAATATGTCCATTCTCACCACTACCAGTGTCAACATCTACTTCTTCACTGAGGGATGGTTACTCATCTGCGACCTCGCTAATGAAAACGTACTCCGATTGTGGAAAGCGACTACACTGCATGCATCCCGTGAGATTTTTAGGAGATCTATCTGGTGTTGCCGAGCCAGTTTAGCATTCGATTCTTCCAGTAGCTCACCATCCAGATGTTCGTCTTGAGCAGTGAAAAAGTGGGCAATACACTGTTCTTCACGTTTTGTAGATCGCACACCGACCGCCACGGCACGTACATAAATATTTCCGAGAGCCAAAAGTTGGCATCGGGATCATCCTTAATTCACAATAAACAGCTAAGGTGTGATGAGCCACGTCGCTGATACTCGACTCTCCAGAAATGATCGACGATATCTCCTAGAGGTTTAGCTTTACCTTATAACTGGGGGTATCGTTGAAATATGTCTTACTTTCCTGATAGAAGAGGCGTCTACATTGATCAAACATAAACGATGGGTCACATGCTCGGGCAAAATCAGGTCATCTTGTGTCAGCGGCGGTTAGCGTAAGAAATATGTAGGCCACCTGGTCGGCAATACACGATTTCCAATCATGGCCATCAAGTCATCACGGGCATGTGCCCAGCATAGGCCACTCCCACGTGCAACTTAGAAAAAGGGGCTTCAAGCTGTCCAGCACTTCGACCGCAACGCTTAGTTCTTCCTTTTTCGTTTCTAGTCTGATCATGTCCAGAGGCAGAGCTGTGCTCTCCCCCGGAACCAGCAGCAGATATTGCTCCGGTATGGTGGTCAGTGACGGAAACCCTTCGAACAAGGACATCGACTTGTCTACGCTAGATCAAGTTTAAACAAAAAAATTTGAAGTTGCCATGGATAATGAAGCATCGGTCGTGCAACTTCGTTAAGTGGGCAAAAACCTCTGCCAAACCATATTCATGCAATCTGCTCTCGGCACTCTCGCTGTCCTCGAGCAGGTGGTATCCTCCTTATTCGCCGGTAATTAAAGTAGGGAGGCAGCATTGCATCAGTAGTTTCGTCAGGTATTCGTCAATGGGATCTCGCTGGTAGAATAATTCACCTATAGGCAGCTGTGTATTAGATACGGTTACCCGATTGCACTCATAATCCTCTCCATCTCTATTTCCTTAATGCTCCTATTTGTTTCTAAGTCAAATGACTCTGTCAAGTCATTCATCACGTCCTGGCTGTCATTTCCCACTATTTCACCAATATTGGAATTATTGGCACAAGCATAAGAGCCTTCAAGACATGGTACGCTAGGTACTGATCCGGATAAAGTATTTGAACAAGTTTCGTACGCCCGAAACAATTAAGAAGTGCACATAGCACTAGTGCTGGACTGTGGCTGACGACGCTCTTGCTCAATAAGAATTAACTCACTGGGATCCTGCCTGTCTTGATCGTCCAGAACGCATTGAGTTTGTGTCGTGGTCTTTTCGTCTTACGGACCCGTGCAACCTGTATTAGACAGCGCCATCTTGTGCGTTAATATTTCATTGGGATATGTTAGCAGTGTCATCGAGGGGGTTACCGGTGATCATCAACCCGGGACCCTGAGCTTCGACAGCATATTCCTCATGCGATGTATCGTCACAACCTATAGCCCGTGGTGGGTCCATTCGCGCCCGTGTCACACCTGTACAGCGCGTTCTATTATTGTCCTCGAAGCTCAATAACTTCATGTATCACCGGGATTGTTGGGAAATCACAATCCCCGTTAACTTCCCCTAGTGCCTGAAGATTTTTCTCTGAAATCGTCACACCTCAGTACAACGGGTTATTGGTAATCAGCCACTCTAATGCTCGCCGCACCAGCATCGGTCTCACTCAAAAGTGGTTTGTAGCTCTGTCTGATTTTGCTGCTAGAAATACTACACCGCATGAGTTCAATGGTCTCGGCAGTTCGTGCATCGATTTTCCCAGCTCGTTCCAGTAGTTTATGGCATAGCCTCGAGTAAACTCTTGCCCATCCCGATAGAGGTTTACACACGTGTGCAAACGAAATCCCCAGACCAATCAACTTGCCTCGATTCGATTGAGCACAGCCAGCTCTTCGGGTACCTCGCCAATTTGGAAGCCACTACAGCGACAGAACTTCGGTGTTTTCCGCGATCGTATTGCTTTGTACCACCTGGCACAAAGCCAGATTGATTTTGCTCCATCATTTGATCCGCTTGCTACAAGACCCTCTATAATTATCTCAACATCACCTTGTTCATTCGAAGAGGATCGAAGAATGTGCCAGTCAGATCATACGATTTTAGTATAGCATTAACCGAATTGGCGAGTTCACCACAGCTACCGCACTCGCGATATAACGGCCCATCGATACTGCTGAGAAATTATGCGATTCATGCCACACATACGCTTACAGTCAGTCTATCGGTTCCCAACAGCACAACAAGTGCGTTCCTACCTTGCTTATCGAATTCGAAATTTTTCCCGTCGTATTAAAAAAAGTGGCCTTTGTTTTTCTTACGATACTTGTTTCGAGGAAGCTGCTGCGCATTTGAATTTCGCTTCTTAGTTTATTCACGTCTCGTTAGTCGCTGCCTCGAATGCTCGGCTTTTTGTTCATCAATTGACGTCGTTACTTGTTGACCCTCGCTATAGATGTCTGTGGTGAGATACACGCAGCCACTACCTTCTTTATAACTCGCTTTGCCGCTTTGGCGTGACGCGGTATCTTCGCGGCCTAAGGGCATCTCCACCGCGGCTCTTCATCTGCCTCTCTAAATGGCATTTAGAGAGGATGCGGTAATTTATTTTCCCACCGCACCGCTCTATCTCCATCTCTATTTTTATCTTCTCTCTACTTTGGCGATGTCACTTCAAAACAAGCCCGATTTGAAGAGTCCTCTCCACTTTGAAGAGGTGCCACAAAGATAGCGACCACCACCGCATTCATCTCGCCGCCCTCGAACATGGGGGTCCAAAAGAAAGGAAAGAACTTCACCGTGGAAGAAGAGAATCAGCTGTGTCGCTCCTATCTGTATTTAAGCAAGAACTCAGTGAAGGGCACGAGCCAGAGCTCCACTACATTTTGGAAGGACTTGACGGATCATTTCAATGCAGCAGGGGGGAAGCTGCTGAAGAGCACCCCCAGCGTTCTTTCCAGTGCAAGTGGAGTATCATTCTGCATGATGTCAACAAGTTCTGCGGGGCTGTAGCTGTGATTCGGGACTTGAATAAATCTGGCATTAACGCAGACGAAGAGCTCGAGCTGGCACTGAAGTACTACAAGGATACCCACATGACGAAGGGTATGCACGACTTCAAGGCCTTCAAGTTCTTGCACTGTTGGCGGGTGCTGTCTACTGAGCCTAAGTGGCAGAAGTTTCGTCCTGGAGGCAAGACGGGAACAGACGCTGCGGCAAATGGGGAGAATACTACCGAGAACAAGCGACCTCAAGGAAACAAGGCTGCGAAGACCGCTGCAAAGCTGGTCGAGAAAAACAATGAGCAAAACAAACGCATGGCGTCTGCCACTGCTCGGAAAGCAGCAGCCTCTGAAAAGCGGGCACGTGCAATGGAAGAAGCAAACAACTTGATGCTTTTTACTGTCCCCCTCGATAATCTGGAGCCAGACGCACTGGAGTATATTCGCCTTCGCCGAGTAGCAGTCCTAGAACTCGCTCGGGCTGAACGCGAGCATGACAATCAATGCTGTGAAGATGGTGATACTGGTCAAGATGTCGGTAACAATTAACTCGCAAGTCTTGCTTGAATTGCGCAGCTCCTCACATACTCGTGTCATGTTTTCGGCATTGCCACAAGTTTTCGACGAGCGCCTTCTGAAGCTCAGAGTGTTTAACTGGGTTCTGGATTACTGCCATCTTCATGAGTAAAGCATCAAATGTAAGCTCGTCACGAGCCGCTGAATGGACTTCTTCAGTCTCTTCATCACCATCGCTTTCATCGTCATCCTCATTACTACGTTCTACAAGCATGTTGTGCAGAATAATGCAAGCCTTCCACAGTTTTCTCATCCTAGCTTCATCCCAAAATCGACACGGATACGATAGCAGCGCGAAGCGGCTTTTGATCACACCAAAGCACCGCTCTACATCTTTCCGAGCTGCCTCCTGCTCCTTCGCAAAGTTTCGCTCCTTCCCGTTAGAAGGTTGGCTAATCGTCTTCACAAACACAGACCATTCTGGATAAATTCCATCGGTCAGTAAGTAGCACGAATTGAATTCCTGTTCACCTACTACAAATTCGTAGTTACGAGCATTACCACGCAGCCAGTTAACGACGAGCGGTGAACGCTCAAGCACTTTGATATCATTGTTAGACCCGGGGACACCCAAGAAATGATGCCAAATCCACGTATCTCTGGTTGCAATAGCCTCCATAATCACCGATGAGTTGCCATCTCGATCTTGATACATGCCTTGCCATCCGACAGGACCGGTTTTCCATACCCAATGCGTGCAATCCAGGGATCCAAACATTCCTGGGAACCCTCGCTGAGCATTGAGCTCTGCGTGCCGACGGATATCGCTCTCTGTCGGATCTCGCAGATATTCATCACCAAACCGTGCAATTATGGCGTCTGCAAACCGCTTGCAGCTCTCTATTGCTGTGCTTTCCGCTAGCCTTAAGTACTCGTCGGTTGCATCAGCTGCGATGCCGTAGCAGATCATGCGCAAAGCTGCCGAGACTTTTTGATGAGAGGAGAGACCTGGAACTCCAAGCGCATTGATCTTTTGGACAAAGTAGTCATCTGTTGATACAACACCATCGAGAATTCTCTTGAAAAGGTCACGAGGCATACGATAACGTCTGCGGAACAATTTGGCATTGAAAACCGGATCAGGGGCAAAGTAATCAGCAATGAGCAGCTCGTGGCCTTTTACATGACCACGATTGGCGTTCACTGCACGACCTGGAGCTGATCCTCCACGTCGCTTCTTAATTGCAAGTGGTTCTCGCGTCATATGCCTCTCGACGGCCTGAACTACTACCATTTCTACGGCTTCGGCATCATCGGTCTCTTCAAAAGCATCCAGCACTCGCTTCAGCCTCTTTCGCCAAGCCTCCATTGGCCTCAGATTTGATATTGGAGCGACAATTGGCGCGGTCGAGGTGGAAGTCGCATCACTGTATCTGGAAATATATTTGCAGGGGCCACTCCAAAGGGTCGTTTGAAGAGGCAGATAGCGCGGCTGCGGTGGAGATGCCCTAATACTAATACCGCCAAAACCGCAATGACCCTCGACTTCAGAATATCTGTTGACATACGTATCTGTTGACATTCGATGGATAACTATAGCCAGCGGTATTTTTTTGAGGCGCTCATCTAGCGGATCGAAAAATGGTCAACATTTGCAGCTCCAAATAGTTGCCTACCAACATCTAAAGCTGTAGGGCTGCATTTCCTCCGGCGGAAATAATTTTACGCTTTAGTATGCCTACGATGCCTTGACTTAAGCTGGGCGTTTTCGCGCCATGGGCGCTGGCCAAACACACACTCCTCGTATGCAATATAGATGCTTATACAAATGTCATAGCCGATTCTGCGCGAGCTCAAGCTCCATATTCCAAAGCCTCATGGTGTCATCATCCAATCACGTCGAAGGCACCGCCAGGTTCGGCGAATCTCAACGAAGGGCAACCCTCCCACCATCCAACTAACCACATCACTTCGTGGTCAGCGGTGGTGTCGTGATGTTAGCTTCGGCATTGTCGATTGATGAGATATAAGCGCACAGCCACAACAACGACAACAATGTGTAGCATAGCCCAATTGTCTGCAACAATGCGCCGGGTCGCGTAGCATAATGCGAGTGCCAACGCAGAGGTGTTGCACATTGTGCCGACCGCCAATCCCACGATGTTACTGCCGCTGTTGTCACTGCCTTATTTCTAGATTCGTTGAAGAAGACTTTCTCGCGTAGCTGCTAGTGATCTTGCCACTTCCGCCATGCGCATCCAGGTCAACCCTTTGCCCAACAGCATATTGTTGCCTCCACCACACAGGCATCGCTACGAAGCCGCACGAACAACACAGCGGCGTTACCGCACACTCATTGCAAGTAGCGCTATGAAGCCATTTGCATTCCATTAGACACACGCAGGAAGTCCTGTGTGCCTCGATCTGCATCTGCATTGAAGAAAGCCCTAGTGCAGACACCAGACACAACGGGTCTTCGCGCTCGACACAACCCTGAGACCACTCGTTCTTACAAATGCATCGGTAGCAACCCCCAAAACATGTAGGTGTTCGGCGACCATACGGTTTCATGCTATGCCGGCTCGCCTCAGCTCAATTAAGACGCCCTACTCTAAAATCTCTCGCAATAGTAGAAACAACGTCGTTGAAATGGAGCTGCCACCTCGCGAGTTTGACCGGGGGTCGTGATATCGTGCTGCATTGTCCCTCCTGCGATGCCATCGTAAATTCCAACATACTCGAGGTGATGAAAAACTTAGACTGCACCTGGATGGAAATCAACGTTCCATATTGATCCATGCTGTGGATTGGAATCCCACACCGTGATCTGAACAACCTTGGGCGACGTCAAATTGTCCAATGTCCTCAAATTCGCCTTGACGACAACAGCGGGGCCCCATCAATACCAGTGACACGATTCGCACGACACCCATGCCGTCGTTCGGACGACAGGCAGCACACCTTGAGCGTCACAACCACATCAGGTGCACGATTAACTTCCGAAATGAATTCATGTTGGTCTGTGACGCGTGAAAATTGGTATACTGCTTTCTCTTCATTTTGCTTGAGCATGCATTCTGGATAGAGCCCAGAAGTTCCATCGCGCTTGAATGCAAGTGCGTGAATGACACCTGGATGTCTGAAGTAGCGCAGCAACAAAAGCGAGACTTCCTTTTTGAACAGTACTTACATGTTTAGAGCTGGTGAGGTGTGGTACTGATAACTTCCGTCTCAATCGCTTGTTCGGTGAGTCCACAAGCCTCTCCGCGATCGCCCACTAATACCTCCTGCAGCTTGTACACAGAGCTGTCGTAGTTGCTTGCGCTTGTCTTATTCAGGACGACTGCTGCATCAAAGGTCCAACAGTCGATATCATTGCAAGGCCCACTCATACGCCAGCTGCGAGTACAGACACCACGGTCAGCTGCACCCTTTGCTGAAGAAACCTAGCGGAAGCGGCGCAAAATGGTGAGGATAGCACCCAAGGTCACGTCAATGTGGTGAAGTGGATGAGGAAAATTCCCATATCTCACTCGATCCAATCCTGTCAATGAAGACCAAGGAGAACTCCCTCTACAGTGGCACCCTCTATAGTGACTCATGAACGGGTGAAGTCATTCCATCCGAGACGATATTACCCACGCAGTATCGATCTTGACAGGTAACTTTGATCTTGGTTTTATTATAGGTATAATGGAGCCAGCGCGACATGGATAGTCACAGATGAGGGGCTTAGGACATTAACATTTAATTCAGAGTTGTTTTACCGTCTACTACCCAAGTCTTCTATATCATCGTTATTACTGACAGGGATATAGAGTATTGGTCCTCCCGACGCTACGCGAGACTAAGATCGACACTGAGCAGAACCCCTACGTCCAGATTGCTTGGCTGGACGCCCGTCAACCATCATATTAAGGCCCCGCTATAGGAAGCGGCAAACACGTATTGGTTTCATATCGAAAAAGGTCACACACTGACCACAAGACGCTCCCGGCCAAAATTGACACTGGCCAGATCAAGATCGATCAAGGACACCCAAGATCGAAGGATCGATATCTACCCGGCGCAGCGAGTAGAAGTATCCCCGCTGCTGCCACCTCTCCCGCCGTCCTGTCAGACAGCCTAAGATCAACAACAAGCTCGTCTTCCGAGATCACCCGAGGAGCGATCTAGTCCACCGACGGGTACACAAGGTGAGATCGAGTAACTTCACGAAAGATAGGAGTACCCCCTCCATTAGTCGGCAGTTCGGGCGTCATGTGCAAGAGAACTCCTGCGATCTTGCGATTTCGCAGAACCACTTCGCCACAATGGTGCGCGTGCCCGGATCTTTGGGTGACTCGGGATGTCATCGTGAGTCCCATGAAGAAGCGCATGCTGATCTTAGATCAGGGAAACCAGCGTCGTTCGAGATCGGATCACCAATGACACCGCTGAATCAAGATCGATCCGCGGATCGGCAGAGCTTTGGGAGGAGCTCTACCGACGGAGCAGAGGAAGGACCGGCGACGGACCTAGAAGAGAAATCTCTACCTCCTCCCCAGGTCCCTTTGGGGACCCCAGCAGACTCCGACTTGCGTAGTGATCTACAGGACGAAAGGCCATCGGCGAAAGCCATCCAAACGCTCGTCTCCATGTCGAGCACAAAAAAAAGTCAACAAGATCAAAGGTGTCGCGCCGGAGTCAGATACTGAAGGTCGCGACGATCCTGAGCTGGAATGGAATGAAGATACGCTGGAGATCGCGTAACACGAGAAGGGGCTCGATGCCTTCTTGATCCCGAACCCAGTGATACAGGTAATCTGGTCGAAGATCATCAACTACCTAACAAGCCCAGTGCAGAAGCTAACCGCGCGATCGATCGAGATGAATGAGATGAAGTCTCTACTTCACTTAATGAAGGAGTGCGGGATCGTTGCTAAACATTCGATTCTAATGATCTCTTCGATCTGAAGATCAGTGAGGTCAGTAATTCTCTCACGAAGACATTCGGATTGCTGAAACCCGCAATAGGTGAGAATGACGAGTCCACGGAGGCAATCACCAGATCATATGCAGATCGCTACCAAAACTCACGTTGGAAAATCAGACTGTTCGTCGTCACATTACGAATCAGTGTGAAGAAGCGGACACCAATAACATCGGCGACCCGCGTCTGCCGCGAATGACATTAGGGTCTTTTGGTGCCGCTATGTTGTGAAATTTCCATGACCGAGAAGTTACGCCTCGATTTCGCCACAACCCTCAGCCTTCCTGAGAGAACAACAGGTTAAGATACCCCCGCAGGACACGAAGCCGACTGAAGATCATGACGTGGATATGGAATCCGTTGAGTCATTAGACTGCCATATTGGCTCCCAAGAATACGACCGTGTCGATCTCGATTTTGATCTACCCATCCGCAACGCTGGGGCGTCGACCTCGGCCACATCATCTAAAGAGTCGAAAATTGCCCCGCGCATCCCCGTGTCAGCAATGTCGGAGCTGAAGGGGTTTGCGGGAAGGACCGAAGATCGAGCTCGAGCTTGGCTCAGTAAGGCAAAATTGGTATTTAAACCCCGGACGAGGAGAAATACCTAGTTTTTGGCGACCTCCGGACAGGTCGTACTAGTATCGCCAGTTCAGATACATCACGGGTACCCACATGGAAGGATCTATTTTCAGAGTTTCCAGACGCAGCATTGTGGGCGTTTCCGTCGGCCGACAGTATTATTATGCACGGAAATGATCTGACGAGTCGCAATTGGAGTATATATACAGACTCAATATAGTTGGCTTGCGAGTACGTCTCCAGATCAAGGATGGACTGTGCGCCGCGATCTCGTGGAACATTTTGTCGAGACTCTTGACGGTCACGATCTTCCGGAAAACCTTGCACTACCGCGAATCACCGATGCCGATACCGTGGAAGAAGCGCTTCGATCTCGGCAACGTGCCGAAGCACGACAAGGAAACCCGTGTATTGTTCAATCACGCTGCGACAGAAGAAGAACAACAGCGATACTCAATCAGCAGCTACCCAAGCAGTTCGAGTTGCTCCGGTGCCAGGAAATAGCAGTGAGTCAGAGGCAGAATCGAGTGGATCGGACAGCGATTACGAAGTCGGATCACGCTGGGTATGCCTAGTGGCAGCTGGAAACGATGGTGAAGTGCAAAGTCAAGGCCGACTAGGCCAAGATCATAACACCACAGGCTATATACCCAACAAAATGAACGGTCAAATATGCTTGATAAAGGAGCGCCATCCAAACGTTGCTCACACTGTGGATCGGGTAAGTATGCGATTTTGGTTGCTGGGGGCAACTAACATGTAAAAAATGTGGTCGCAGAGGGCATCCGTCTGATCGTTGTCTCCCCACGTGCAAGGCGTGTGGTGAAACCCGATGCTCCATGGAGAAGTTCTACAATCTGATTTGTCAGTGGTACAACTCCACCAAGCGCATAGGCATGTTTTCGGAGTCTGCGTAGAAGATGTTAAATTAGGGCTCTCACCGGGTTGGAATCCGGTACGAGCCGAGCGTTCTAGGTATTGTGTCTATGCATATGTCGAAAAGCGTTCAGAGTCAACAGTTAACAAACTGATCTCCCCGATCGAAAATGCATGTGATCTTCCGGCCCCGGCAATCTCAAGCCTACGTCCGATCGACGAATATTCAAGATCGAATGTGACGATGGCTTTGGAAATCTCGTTAGGAAAACCGAGAGGCTACTGAAAAGCGGCGTTTTTCCAGACAAGAGATTCAAGCAGTCAACGACTACAGGTAAGATCAACAGCGAAAAAACAACTCTGCTGTTTGACAGTGACGCCGAGGTGTCCATTCTGGATGCCACCTTTGTTCGTAAGGTTGGGTGTTACATTGACGAAAGTCATACATTAGAGTGCAAGCGTGTTGGTAAGAAATATACCTTTCGTTTTCTTCCTATAGAAGCTTGTTTTCTTCGGTAAACCGGCATGTTCAAAACAAACCCGTTGGTTGTAGTGTTTTTGATCCCATATTAACTGTGGCGTGAAAACACGAGCACCTTGCTTAGAGGAAGCATGATATCAGGAGTATACAACTCCGAGTGAATGGGTGTTCACGAGTATCTGGTCTTAGGTGGCTTAATAGCAGAATATGATTTTTTGTAGTCAATTAGCTAATTTGGTCTATAATACAAATTACTAATTAACTATACTCTCACAGATTTTTATATCTGGCGGAACAAAAATGGAAGGTATGTTCTATCAAACGGAAATCCTGTATTGTGGGTGGTTGAGTTTTTATTTAACAGGGGTACTCGAATTTAAAAGACATGTTTTCGGTGTTGGATGTTTGGACTTCAAGTACAAGTAACTAACGGAAATGCCCGATTAATACCCTTTACCCAAATAGTGCTCTCTAATATTAATCGCAACCATGTCATAACTCTGCAATAACCACACTAAATTTTGCAATGCAATGGCGACCAGCCATTTCATCTATTGTTATGTGTTAAAAAGCCAAGACATTAGCATGTGTGTCATTCCTGGTGGTCTCACTCCTTATCTACAAGCAGGAGACATCGCTATCTACATAACATTTAAGGACCTGCTTTACATCGAGATAAATGCATGGAAGGAGAGTAACAAGCATGAGTACACGCGCTTTGGCAATACACGCATGCTTTCTGTGGCAATCGTCTGGGTGCGAAAAGCTTTGCGTGACACAGAGTCTGCTCGGAAAATAAAATTAAGGATTGTACTGGATTTTAGAAAACGTGTAATAAGGTTTGCAATAAACGAATATCGCAATAAATAGAATAATTGGTAGAACGGTGTGATGGTTGGGAACAGTCCATGCACAGGGGTTCGAGTCCCATACCCGTCAAGAAGCTGGTGGCTGTCACTTGAGCTATGTCCTGGCTTGGGTCCGAAAATGAGCAGTAGACAGTTCGCCAGTGGACATGGGATCTGTTTATTATCTTTGTTATCCTCTTCTATCTACACACGATGTAAATTGTAGTACTCGTTTTGAATCATCGGCATCCAATACAGAATACACACCGTCCAGTTGCATGTTGGGACCATCAATGGTGTGCTTCGACTGTTTCGCTGAAGTCAGGTCGATAGTATCATTGATAATGATCAGTCTAGTCTAGTCCTTATCACTGTTTAACCAGCTTTATCCTAGTATCAGTGAAAGCTTATACCCAAGCCACTAGTGCAGATAGAACCCCTTTCCTCTCAAGTAATCTGCACTAAACATCAGCTGACATTCCATTCCCGTGCTTGATGTTCGATTACCCACTCTGTACTACCTTATCCAATTTCAGTGATTTCCACGCCTGAGTCTCGGAAATACCCTTCAGTTTGTGTACACGCGGTGGTTCTGGACGTAATCCACCATTATCTTTGCGAGGCGCTTATTGTTTAGCTTTGATTCTCCAATTGCAGTCTTGATCTGCTCCATTGTAAACTTGTCCCACTTCTTAAATATCTTGCGTTGGAACGTCTTGCTTATTTTCATGAGCGTAAGGTAGGGAGACGAGAAAATCCATCTGTCGAAGAACTTCTGGAAGTTGATACGCTCTTCGCCATCGACGTTCGGTTTGTTATCGCTCACACCATTCTCCACTCGAAGAAGCCTGTAGCTGGTCTCGTCAGTGGTAGCCACAGCCTCAACATGGTTCCTTTTCGCCATATCCGCAGTCACCGCCACACCGCTGCATCCCGCACAGATTGTTGCTATAATCACTACAAGTACGTAGCTTATGCGCATGTTGTTACTTGAATTGTCGGTAGGTAATTGTGGAATGAAAGGCAAGCTGTGAGGGTGTACGGTACAGTATTCCCCGGCAAATCGGGAAATTGGGACTGATAAAGGATGCGAATATTGTACAGAGACCGTTCCACGCGAGAGGGTACTGAAGTGTTGTTATTATCTAAGGATCCAACACATTGACATCGGTGAGCTATCTGTCGATTCGATGCTACCAACGCATCTCGGTGGTGTAGGGCGATGTACAGGGCTGACTTGGACTGAGGGTGGGGCAAATTGAAGGTACGAGTTGTCGATTCTGCTAGTGTTGTTATGTCTTGGGGCTGCGCGATAGCCATCTTGGACAACACGACCTTTTGTAGAAGAGGCAAGCGTAGATAGTGGTTCTTCATTGGGGATGCAGGCATGGGACTTTTGATTAATGTGGCTGGCTGGTATAGGCAGAGCATGTACCAGCAATACATAATACTCACTGTGTGCCTTCCATTTGCCACCACCATGTAGCAAGTCGTGCATGTGTGCAGCTCTTCCTGCAGACTGTTAGAAATGCTAACTTTCACGTAATTCAGTATATGTACCATTTTTGCATCAAACTCCGTCACCATCTTATTTGTCTCTACTGGGAAATTCCTAGTGGGAATATAGACAGACTCAGGTGCCGGTGCCGATTTGCCGTGGATTTCTGTACATGTATTAAGCAAGATTGCTGTACATACCATGGTACAACACCAGTGTTGGTAATCACGTTGCAACACATATGTCGATACGGCAGTGCTTACCGTAAGCACTGCTGTACACCATTTCCCGATCAAATTCAGAATTCTGTCGATCAAAACAAGAACTACTCCAATCAATACAAGAAAACCTGTATTATATTATATAGGGATGTGCACTAATTCTCAAAGGTATTCGATCATTCTAGAACTCTCGATCCGCGCGAGCACAACCAGCGGTTCCATTCGCGCCACTGCGTTCATTTTACCTTTAGCTATGAAGTACAAGCGCTACTGTACACAGAAGATCAACGCCAACGTGTTCTGACAGCTGCAAGTACAAGCGCAGCGAAAACGCATTGTGTATTTTGATGAAACTAATTTCAATTTATTCTGTACTCGGAACTATGGGTGGAGTCGTCGTGGTATTCGCGCTGTTGTTGTCCGCCCTGGTTCTCGTTGGGAGAACCTCAATGTTATCGCATGCATCTCGGCTTCAGGACTGGAGCACGTACAGTATCGTTGGGGCGCAAATGATGCTGACGCCATCGACAACTTTGTCCGTGATCTACTCGATGGATTGATGGACGAGGGTGTTTCCCTTTTTGATGTTGTTGTCGTTTGCGACAACGCGAGTATTCATACTGGGGTCAAAGAGGTGACTCAACTTGCAGAGTATGTTGGTGTTCAGCTGATTAAACTATCTCCTTACTCACCAATGCTTAATCCTATTGAGAATGTATTCTCCGTGTTTAAGTCGGGAGTGAAGACGTACCTTGCGCACCATCGAGACGATATTCTTCGACCTCCTCCGGGCATTACAAAAGCTGAACATCGTGCTAACTTCATGCTTCGCGCCGCAAAGTACAGTATGGCCACTAAGGTTACACCAGACCTGTGTGATTCCGAAGCAGCGCACACGTTGAGTTTTCATGCTCGCGCTATGGACATGTTGGACATGCCTGTTGGATCATGATAAGATGTCGCAGTTAATCCGTTCTAAAAAGTAAAATGTTTTAGAGGTTTTCTTGTATTGATTGGAGTAGTTCTTGTTTTGATCGACAGAATTCTGAATTTGATCGGGAAATGGTGTACAGCAGTGCTTACGGTAAGCACTGCCGTATCGACATACCCCAGTGTTGGTAATCACGTTGCAATCACATACCGTATCGCTCAAGTCCTAAACGAACGGCAAGGTGCGACGATTAGGGTAATCACGTAATTGAGTGGGTAAGAATTATTTTTAAAATACTACCTTTTCGAGAATCGTACATGATTAATTGCTAGGTATCTCACCTGTTTGATCAGCATTGAGAACCGTGGAGATGTTATACGTCACGATCATTTCACGCACTTCAGCTCGAAACTTTGCAGCCACAGCTTCGGCATCTTCAGGCATGGTATGTCCTTGGCGTGTACGAACACGAATAGGTAATCGAACCCGTATGAAGCCCTTCCTCCACGAATATGAAGCCGTGAATATGTCCGCGGAAAAACTACGCTCTGATACCACCTCAAATGCCTTGAATTGGAGCATTGTGCTGAAACACGACAACCTCCTCTCCTCATTGAGTTAAGCCACAGCACGATGTATTCTTCGACATCGCGAGGCAGAACAATGGCTTCACCAATGTTACGTAGGTTTTCGTGAAGCCCCTTGCGCTGACTACACATCAGCTCAATGTGTTTGCGTTGACGCCCCCAGGATGAAATCTGCTTAAGCTTTTCATTCGCTCAGCTGAGGTACTGATCAATGGGTATAATTTGGCGGTAGCTTTGCCTGTGTCATTGTCAGCTTCTAAAGATGCAGTACCTGTAGCTTGTGCGTATAGTCGACCGAAATGCGCTTGTACTGCTTTGGATTTTTGCCGGTACCCGTGGTGCACTGTCGCCCCATCTTCGAAATTGGTGGTGTGAAGCAGGCTAAGTTTAGAGTCTTGATATCAGCGTTTTAGTGCAATGCCATATGGATACTAATGCCATGCGTTGCCCGGAGAAGCTCTGGATATTTGTCAGATTAGAATTTCGGGTGTTTCACAGCGGCGGAAATAGTTGAACAAGTATTCGATGATGGCTTGGGTCGAAGTTGGCAGTGATACACTGATACAATTGTTGTCCACGGGTATCCCGCTAATCTACTAAAGGGTCCGCATTTTGTGTTTGCTAGCTGGGTAAGGCGGGATATAGCACTTCCGTGATGAATCAGTAAAACTGAGTGCTGACTCGGTGCACACAGTCCAATTGACGCCGACTAGCTTCCTTCAAGCTCTTGTAGTCTTGCGCACTCGGTCAGTGCACTTTTGCTAGGCCTAAAGTACTCCAAGAATTGCATCGTTAGTGGAGCCATCAGATAGAGTTGTGATAAGTAAGCTCTTTACTAAAATGAAGAACATTGGGGAATTTTCAGAGTTGGATGTCGGAGAGGGGCGGGGATCGTCTTCTCCACTGTAAGGCCTTGACACTTGTTAATGTTATCACCTTTCATATTGACAGATGGGATGTGAAAGGTGATCCTTGTTTATGCTGAATCCTCTCTATGATGATAGTGTACGGGATCTCTAGCTTCCACTATACTATAGTGTATGCTAGAGTGGATTTATGGCAGTTCAGAGGACCAGTCATTCAAGTTACTCTCCCAGATAGCACAGTTAACACTTCTTTCTTGAAATGAATCACTTCGTCTTTTGACGCCACCTATCAACAACTACTTCTCTTCTATCTTCATCTACACGCTCTTCCTCACCTCACCATAACACTTTTCGGTAGTTAGTGAATAGACTAGCAACACACAATATGAAGTAGAACAGGAATTCTAACAGCTAACATAGGTCGGTTTGTTGATTAGCATCCGGTGTTTATACAGGTATGCTAATCAACAAACCGACCTATGTGGCTAGGATGAAGTCTTGGTTTATCGTCGCCGTTAGACTTGAGCATGAAGACTGTATAATGGAGAGAGCAGCGCCACTAAGGTGACGAGATTTCTGTGGAGTGAGTGAACTGCTACGATACTTTGTCGTATGAGCGCAAGCTGCATCCACCCGGATGCCACATGTTAACTCAAACCGTTGTTGCTTGAATGTTTCATGAATGTCCGATTTAGTAATGTTGACGGAAGGTCGTTCTTGACCGACTGCGTCAACATCCACTCATTTTAAGATAAACTCTAACAGGTAATTAAATGTTGAATTTCCTGTTTAAGACTTAATGTGCAGCACGTAGGTTAGATGTATTTACTAAAGTATTCAAATATGTGTTTTAGTAGGAAATCCACGGCTTGGCGATCCCGCTAGAAACTCTGGATATAAATATCCAGAGAATTTCACGCTAAGCTATTGGTAGATAATCGCGTTCGCTTTGGACAAAAGTTCGTTTAGGACTTGAGCGATACGGTATGTCGATACGGCAGTGCTTACGGTAAGCACTGCCGTATCGACATGTTGCAAACCAGCACTATTACTGTTCAACGAATAGTCCATCAGCTTTAGGGATGTTTTGGGCTGCGATTGGAAGGGCATTCGGAATGCCAAACCATAAATAGAACGCGTTCGGAATGCGGCTGAAAACAATGAGATCGGTACTTTCGTGCACGGGGCGTCTCGTGCTCGTGGAAAGCCTGTTCGAGCCTACATACCTCGACCGAAGGCTTCACACAGTAGCTAAATAACTAAACGCACGGACTGAAAGTATAATCGAATAAATTAAGGCAAAATTAGCCTCTTGGGACGCATAGATCACCTTCACGGTGGTGGAAAATGCGTTCATTCTTGCGAGTAAGGATAGTCATAGCTCGTATCAACGTAGTTGTCAGCGTTGGCCTCAGTATCTCCGTCCTGGCCCCCATCGGATTCTTCTTCATCGTCACTCGAGCTAAATTTGAGCGCGAACTTGAAGTGAAGAATGCGCGGGAACCCAAATTTAAGAAAATAAATGTCTAAATTACTGAAAAGAGACACAGGTAGATTCCATGGCGAAGACAGGGAATTGTGTTTTCCACATGAATTTGGCATACCGGTACTATACCGCATACCGACATTCTGTCCACGTGGCCTGTATACTAGGTCACTTGGCTAGTCAGATGCCAACTAGGTAATTATCCCATCGCTACCGAACTAGTAGGATTCTGTGCAAAGCGATAGATAACACATGGGAGAATTGCTGTTCGGCGAACGAAACGGCTATTCGCGAAAAGCCTATTTAATCGCTAAGAGGTAAATCGTTCGAAACAAACATAACGACAAAAGAAATACAATGCTTTTCTCGATTATGGTAGTCATCAACAAAAATACCGAAGACAAAGTCCGCTTTAGAATGCCTGGCTAAGTTGTGTCAAAGCGTCTTCGCTGGCATCGCCTTCCCAGGCCCCCAATTCCGATGACCGGCGTCTATGCTTCTTGGCACGGTATTTCTCCTGTGCTAGACTTTTTTATGATAGTCCTAGCTGCATGTGGATGAGATTGTGCTGGGCTTGGCAATAACATTCTCCATTTTGCTCTCGTAGAGAAGTGAATGAAACATGATAGTTGGTTAGCACCGCTTTAGCGTTGTGGCTAAGTTAGTGGCAACGCTAAGGCGAAATACGTCGTCGTATTGCCACGAGTGTACTGGCTAGATGCTTTGACTTGGTCCTTGTATGTAAGCACGTGATGGATTGGGTACATCGGTGAATGAGGTACTATATTTCCAAACGAATTACCCTTTCACGGGTTGCAATGTTGTTCGCGTGAAAATGATTCACCTGCGAAGGGCCAACTGTTTTCCAGAAGAGTTGACTTTTCTCTATGTTGTAGGTTTGTAGCTATTAACCAAACCTCCCAGCGGGTCCACATGGTGGACCCGGCAAATCATCCGATAATTAGGTTACTGGCGGTCAACTCGGTAAGCGTTCTACTGAGAGCCAACCGATTGCCTCTCACTTCACATTTAGAAGAACCAAGGCCAAGTTTTACAAGTTGCACCCGCCTCTCCTCGTCCCTTATCGGACTGAGCTAATGGTCACTGCATAAGCTCCATTAATAAAACTACTTCCTCAGTCCGAAAATATAAGCGGGCTTCGGTATGAAAGGTGTCCGAAAATATAAGCGCTAAGTTCGATTTTCACTAGTGGGTTTCTGCTCGGCCGAACTTACGTAGGCTATTGCCTTGCGGTACACATTCTCGTTGCAGACCAAGGAAAGCGGAAGCAAACCGTTGCTACCACGTAGCTGGTCCTTGGACAGATGGGGAATCTTGTACTTGTTACAGCCGTCGACTCTCATCGTGGCCTGGAGCACCGACTGCAGCGTGAGGAATACACTGTCGATCTTAGTGTACTCGAGCTGACGGAAAGCAGCGTCAACGTTGTCGACTAGGTCTTCTATAGTTTTAGCTTTCTTCTTGTATTGTAGCGACTGTAGTGAAGCGAAAAAGCCAAGGTCGTTGGCATTGAAATCTGGCGAGTTGGCCGGTTGGGGGCTAATTTTCACATCCCAACCACCCTCACGACAAGCGTCCAGCACCTCGGGATCATCGGCGGCGACATGTGGATTGGCGTTGTCATGCTGCAGCACGACACGCATACCTGATGGCCATACCGCTTTGATGCGCGGTAAAACCATCCGGCAAAGCGCTTGTCGATAAATGTCACGGTCCACGGTATACGTTTTCAGCTCTAACGTTCCAGCATCACGATTTTTGCTAGATCGCTGTGCCGGTTCATACACAGCGAATGGCCACAGACCAATCTTTCCATCCCACACGCAGCGCTCCTTAGCAACCCAACGAGGACGTGCCACAGCGCACAAAAACATCACTTTCACAATATAGTTCTTGTTCTTCAAAGTGAAATGAGGGTCCTCCTCTTGCTCTCCGAGATAGAACCGCTGTTTGTCCTTCTTTAAGTAGAACCATTTCTCGTCTAAGTGCACATACTCCATCATGCTGTCAAACATCATTCTGCTTCCAGACGCCGATTTCACAAATCCAGTTGCGAACTTCACTCGCTCAACTCGTTGTTCATCTGTAAGCATTGGCTTAGCTCGAGCAGTGTGAACGCGAAACACACCAGCCATAAAGTAGTCATGCAGCGTAGATTTAGGAATACCGAGTTTGTTCGCTAAAGTGCGAAGTTCCGTCCTATCTTCGAGGGGGATAAGTGCGATGGCATGGTTGAGGTCGTGACGGAACTCTTCGGTCAGGAGCGACTTGCGTCCGCTCCTCCCCTTCCTGCCGCTGTCGTAATTGATTGGGTTGCCCGCCTGGATGTCTTGGACCGCTCGGCGCCAAAGGCGCGAGATCTGGTCGCCACTGCACTCAAACTTTTCTGCACACTCCCGAATGGCGCCTTGTCGGGGTTGCAGCTTGCTACTGACGCCAAGCAGGAAGGCGACAGCTTCAGCACGCTCTCTGGGGGTAAGGTTCTTTCTTCTGCCGGGGCCTGTAGCGTGTGAAGAAGTCATGGGGAGAACTGGCGTAGACTGGAATGCGGTAGATCTGGAACTAACTATACGTGAACGGCTGTAACTTCTTCAGTACTCAATAAAATCCCGCCGGACGGCCACCGAATTAATCCTTAAGCGCAGCGCTTAAATTTGAGCCAATCCGCGAGTATTATAAATCGGTTTTGGGCTTAAAACGAGATTATCATTCTAAGCCCGCTTATATTCTCGGACAGAGGAAGTAGTCGTTTTACCCCATAACATAGTGGAAAGGCGGTCATTTCGTCGACCGAAGGGCATTTAAATTGAGTTTAAACCGATTGGAATGGTTTGGCAGACGAAACGCATTTCGTCGACGAAACATCCCTAATCAGCTTCCACTGCATATTACTACTTCCAATTGACCTTGGGTAGGAAAACGTGATGTTCTTGATGTATATTGCCATTGAGTTGAAGTACTTCAGTGATGTCACGCTTGTCTGCTTGTAATTAGATACGAGAAAGTTTTTATCGCCAATACAAGCAAATGGAAACAAGTCTATGCGTTGACTAGCACATACTCACAGAGTAAACCGATGGCGTAGATACAGGATACGTAGAAGTATCAAGTCCCTTGGCGAGAAAGTCTGGGTCATTGTTATACTGTAATTGGTGCTGGAAACCTTACGTAGCATAGAATCCTCTAGTTTTCTTGGAAAATCGCAACGAGCAAGGACACGCTCCACACCTTCGACGAATACAACATGAACTGTACGAAATTCATCTTCGCCGTTACCTCGAAATCAGTTTGGGATTCACCTCGTTTGTCTCGTGGCAAATCTGGTGGAATGAGGTGTATTATTGATCCTTTGGCGAACTGGGAGGTTCCTTCGATTGCCGGGTACGTTGTCAATGGCTCAGTTCAATTGTGCATTAGATCACAGTTGATTTCTAGGTGCTTCTGCCCTCGATCCTTTTAACTTGAACATTTCCAAATACAATATAACTCCTCGTTATGGCAAACGTATACTGCGCTTGCTCAGTCCCGTTGTCACTCCAGCCTCTGGTCTTTTTCTCTCCTACAGCTTCTGAAAGTCATTGACGCTCTAGATACGCGACGATGTATTTCAACCAAGGCTCCCTCAACGATTTTGCAAGCTCCTCATCAATAAAAAATTCGAGGCGATACACCACAATCTGCAGCATGTGGCAAGCCCGCAGTCTCACGACTCGAACCTCCGCCTCCGTGATGCGCTGCCATGGCGCTCCTCGTCCTCGAACAGCGCACGGCAGGCTCGAGATCCGTTGCGCAGGTACCCGCTTGTCTTTACCGAAGACACTGCTCAACTCCAGGCTCTCATCGCTAGTGCAGCACACGTTCGTGAGATTCTTCTCCTCACTTACGTCGAAGTCTGGACTTTGTCCCATATCACGGCAACTTTTACTTGGTTTGAATGGAGCACGACGCCACCGAGATTCGACGTCTAATGGAACCAATGACCTCCAACCCAATCATCTCCAGCCTCCCACAGCAACAAACCAACAATCACCACTTCAAAAACTCTCCCACTGTAATGAAACACAGTAAATTCATTTACCCTCCAGTTAGTAGACAAACTCATTCCTCCTTTGCAGCTTTCTTGGCCTTTTTCTTCCGTTTCTTTGCTTGTTTTCTCTTCTTCCTCTGCACTTCTTCATCATCCTCCGTCGTATCACTATTGGTCGTCACTGGTTCTTCACTCTTCTTACTCTTTTTCATCTGCAGCTCGTCTCGTTTCAACTTTCCCTTACAAGATCCATAGGCTCGACGACCAAAGAGTTTGCCGCCAGTAGCAGCAAAAAGCTCTTCATCTGTAGGGATACGAAACTTATCTTTATCTCGTTTTCTCTTCTTATCTTTCTTCTTCTTCTTCTCTTCTTCTTCATCCGACGCATCGATTACAATCTTACTAGCCATGCGGTCGTACACATTGTACCACCACTGATTGGCCTGCTCCTTCACCTCCTGCTTCTCTGCGCCCACGCCCTGCAGCTCCTCGCGTCGCTTCACCTTCACGTGCGACTTCATTCCCTGCTCGTTCTTGCCCAGTCCTTTGCCTGCTGACCAGCCCATTTTCTCCATCTGACGCCGTGCAAAGTCCGACACTTCGGCCGCCGCACTCTCATTGGCCATTCCACCAAGCTTATTCATGAGCTTCTTGCCCACGAGGGGAACTGCAGCCGTCGACGTGTCTCCTGTCATGATTAAGGAGAAACGAGAAGTGAGTGATTGGCGGACGCGAAGTGTGTCCAATTGTTTAACCCAACCCGAAAACTATCATAAAACCCATCCAAGTCCGTCTCATTTCACCCATTTTGATCAAAAGGGTTTTAGCCAATCATCACCCATCAAGCAGCAAAAGCATACGAAAGAGTTTGAGCCAATCACTACTACGTATGGTGTAGCTATCGACAACTTCAACATGAACGACGAATGATATCCTCTTCAAATTCAAATTTGCACCTCAAGCATCAGATTCTCGTAGTTTAAATGCTGTTACCTTCAATCCTTCGAAGCGATGACAAGTTCAGCCCATTTTTGTTTGGACTATTGACAGCGACTGCAATCGCGACGTTCTACTCGATCCACTGGAAACCTAAGGACAAGATGTCCGACAGTATCATCCGAGTGCCATTTCTCCCGGGTATTCCCCTGCTAGGGAATACGTGGGAATTAGTGGCTAACACTCCTCGTCTCCTGGACTGGGTCGTTGAACGCACTCAAGAACATAGTGGATACCCATTCGCAGTCCGGATCCTCGGTAAGAACGACCTCATTTACACATCCAGACCTGAGCACTTTGAGCAGGTGTTGAAGACCCAATCAAGCAATTTTGGCCGAGGTGTCTTGTTGCACGAAGTATACGCTGACTTCATGGGGGATAATGTACTTCTTGTCAACGGAGATCGTTGGAAATACCACCGAAAGGTGCTCGTGAACCTCTTCAGTGCTCGAGCACTACGAGATTTCATGACGCCAATCATTCAAAAAAACATCCAGGTGTTGATGGAGATATTGTCACGAGCTAGTGAGACAGAAGATGCTCTTGACTTTCATAAACTCATCAATAAGTTCACGCTCGAGACGTTCGCGGAGATTGGTTTTGGACGGAAGCTCGGGAATCTCACGTCTCCTGATGATCATCCGTTCGAACTCGCGTTTGACGAAGCGCACCACATTAGTGCCAATCGATTAACGGCACCGACGTGGCTGTGGAAACTCAAGCGGTGGCTCAATGTGGGGACTGAACGCCGTCTTCGAGACGCTATGGTGGTGATCAACGAGTTCTTGATGGACACGATCACCGGTATGATGGACAGACGTGACTCTATCAAACTTGATGATCAACCGATCAACAGAGATATCTTGTCGATCATACTTGACACTATGGAGTCAAGTGGGCAGAAAATCACACCAGGGGATATTCGAGACATCGTATTCACCGCCATGATTGCCGGTCGAGATACCACAGCCGACGCGCTGAGCTGGCTGGTGCATATTCTCCACTATCATCCACATGTAGTGAAAAAAATGCGCGAGGAAATTCTCACAAAGCTGCCGAAGTTTGCAGAATCTGAGACTTACGTGCCGTCAATGGAGGAAGTCCAGGGACTTCCGTACCTGGAAGCAACAATCCGTGAACTTCTGCGCCTGTACCCAGCTGCACCGCATGTCGGGTATCATTGTTTTCAAGACACAGTGTTTCCTGATGGCACATTTATTCCTGCAGACTCGACCGTTATACTTTCGCTCTACTCGGCAGCACGGCTTCGAAGCGTGTGGGGAGCCGATGCTGCGTCATTTGTTCCTGAAAGATTTATTGATGAAGAATCGGGAGAGGTGCTGCAGATGTCATCAACGAAGTTTGCTGCCTTCAGTGCGGGTCCGCGAGTGTGTGTTGGTCGCAGTTTAGCGCTTCTAGAGCTGAAGCTTGTGACTTCGTGTCTGGTGAGTCGTTTTCGTCTTGAAGAACTGAGCGGTCAGGACGTCACATACCGCAGAGGTGTAACCATTGGCATGAAGAACCCACTCCTGATGAAAGTTGAGCGAGTTCTTGCTGCCAAATCCTGCTGAAAAGGCTCGGTTAACGTCGTGACAATGATTTCATCGTGTGTGACAACAGCAAATACATTGACAAATACATTGGCAAAATTGAACTCCGTTGTTGTTGAACATGGTCATGAAAATTGTGCGCGAACAATCATCTTGAGTAGATTGCCACCATCGTCTATCGTCTTATTTTGCCTTGGGATGGGACCTTCAATATCGATTACGTCCATGACCGGTTTTCCGCAAACAAATGCCATATACCCCGTAATGCAGCACAATTCAATTTGCGAACTTCGGCAAGCAGTCTCCAATGTTACCTCCTTCGCTGCTTCGAATCGATGACAAGTTATCACCACTTCTACTTGGGTTACTGGCGGCTAGTGCAGTCACTGCAGCATTCTACTCGGTTAGGAGTATGAAAGGCAAAAACCAGATAACCGATAAGCTCGATGGCGTAACTCGAGTGCCATATCTTCCATCGACTCCGTTGTTGGGAAATACTACGGAGGTGGTTGCTAATACTGCCCGTTTCCAAGACTGGATTTCCGATCATTGTCAGGAACGTGATGGCCAACCTTTTGCAGTTCAATTACTGGGGAAGAAGGACATCATCTACACGGCCAAACCCGAGCATTTTGAGCAAGTATTAAAGGCTCAGTCAAGCAATTTCAACAAGGGACCTACCATGCACGAGGTGTACTCCGACTTTATGGGGGAGGGTATTTTGCTCACCAACGGGGATCGCTGGAAGTACCATCGCAGAGTATTTGTGAATCTCTTTAGTGCTCGGGCTTTGCGAGACTTCATGGCTCCGGTAATCCAGAAGAACATACGAGTACTGACGGAGACGCTATCACAGGCATGTGAGACGGAAGAGCCTGTCGATATCTACAAGTTGATGAAAAAGTTCACATTCGAGACGTTTACAGAAATCGGCTTTGGACGAAAACTCGGTAACTTGACATCGCCTGAACCACATCCATTTGAACTTGCGTTTGATGAAGCGCACCACATTAGTGGCTATCGATTCACAACTCCTGAGTGGCTATGGAAACTCAAACGGTGGTTAAACGTGGGAACTGAGCGCCGTCTTCGAGAGTCCATGGTGGTAATCAACGAATTTCTTATGGACACGATCTCAGGTACGATGGAGCGCCGTCGTCAGCAACACGGATCCCAGCCTGCTAATAAAGACATTGTGTCGATTATACTCGACACGATGGAGACGAGCAGGCAGACAATCACGCCGGTCGATATTCGTGACATTGTCTTTGCGGGTATGATCGCTGGTCGAGATACAACTGCAGACGGACTGAGCTGGTTGATGCACGCACTTCACGAAAACCCGCGAGTAGTGAAAAAATTGCGTGAAGAGATTCTCTCAAAGCTGCCGAAGTTTGCGGAGTCAGAAACGTACGTGCCGTCAATGGAAGAGGTTCAAGAGCTGCCGTATCTGGAAGCCACGATTCGTGAACTTCTGCGGTTGATCCCAGTCGCCCCAACAATTCCCTATCAATGCATCCGAGATACAGTATTTCCTGATGGCACGTTCATTCCGGCAGGTTCAGGTATTATGCTCTCACTTTACTCAGCGGCACGACTAGAAAGCATTTGGGGGCCTGATGCGACATCGTTCGTTCCCGAACGATTTCTCGACCTGGAAACAGGAGACCTCGTTCAAATGTCCTCTACTCCATTTACGGCTTTCAGTGCTGGACCTCGAGTGTGTGTTGGGCGCACCTTAGCAATGTTGGAACTAAAGCTCGTGACGGCGTGTCTGGTAGGACGCTTCCATTTGGCAGAAGTGGACGGACAAAATGTCATCTACAGCAGAGGTGTTAGTCTTGGGATGAAATACCCGCTCATGATGAAGATCGAGAGAGTTCCTGTCAGCGAGTATTGCTGACGGCATTATCTTCAAGAGGCCTGAAAACGGTAGGTCTAGCAGAAAACTTCGCAATTTTCCAACTGTATTCAAGTCTTCACTCTTCACGATAACGTTTCAACACGTGCATTTCATCTCCAGTACCTATGCAGGGCCAGCTACGGTTGGGTTCGCGAGTTCAACGTTCACCATTAGCGGATCCTTCATGGTCAAGGACAACGCCAACTTGTATCGAACCGTTTGTCCAGGTAGTTCCATCAAGTGGTAGCGACCGACAATACAAGCAATCAAAAGCTTCATCTCCAAAGTTGCTAGACGACGACCCACACAAATTCTTGGTCCAGCGCCGAATGCAGCAGACGTAGCGGCAGGTAGGTCGAGAACTTCACCAGATTTGGGATCTAAGAAGCGTTCAGGAATGAATTCGACAGCATCATCACCCCAAACACACTTGAGTCGAGCCATCACATAGTGCGGTAACCCGAGCACAGTTCCAGCTCGAATGAATGTGCCGTCTGGGAATACAGTGTCTCGAATGCATTGACGGCTTGTGTACGGGAAAATGGGGAGGAGACGAAGATTCTCACTGATCACTGCGTCCAGGTATGGTAAGTCTTGTAGTTCTTCAAGTGACGGCATGTACTCGTCCGACGTAGCGAGCTTCGGGAGTTTGTGTATCAACTCAGCTCGCAGCTTCTCTTCGACGCGTGGATGTTCGTGTAGCATGTGAAGGATCCAGCTCACTGCATTTGCAGTGGTGTCTCGACCAGCAATCAGCGACAGCAGTGCAATGCTTCGGACTTCACTTGGGTTAACAGGTTGTTCATCTGCATGCATGCGGTCAAGTATGATCGACACAATGTCGCGTTCCGTTCTCTCCTCTCCTTGATCACGTTGCTGTTGCTTGGCTATCGATTCCGAGATGATCCCCATCACGAGCTTATCCATCACCGCTACGGACTCACGAAGTTGTCGCTCACTTCCAATATTGAGCCATCGCTTGGTCTTCCACAACCACATTGGCACCATTCGACGAGCTGCAGCAATATGAAGTGCATCATCGAGCGCCTTCCCGAATGGATGTTCGTGACCAGACTTTAGACTCTCAAGTTTGCTGCCGAATCCGATCTCCGCGAACGAGTCCAGCGTGAAGCGATGCATGAGTTCGTTAAGCTCAAACGGCTTTCGCTGCACTGCAGCTTCTTTAAAGATGTCCAACAACACACCAACATGCTTTTGAACAATGGGCATCATGTGCTCCCTCAGCACTCGAGAACTGAAGAGACTCACGAGCACCTTGCGTTGATACTTCCAGCGTTCACCTTCAATAATGACGACATTGGGACCAGCAACATCTTCCAACATTTCGTAGAATTGATCTCCTTTGATGAAGTTTTCGAACTGCGTCTTGAGGATCTGCTCGTGATGTTCTGGTACAGCATCGATCAATAGATCACTTCGCCCTAGGAGATGCAGCATGAATGGCTTTCCATCTCGAAACTCGGAGAGTTCTAGCAACCAATCCAAGAACCGATCAGCATTGTGTACCATGTCGAGTGTATGACCAAGTACCGGGAGACCATCAGAGATGTATGGGACCGGAACAGTATCCGATGACAGCTTTTTGGACTTGTCAACGTTGGAGGTGTAGACGATAGTTGCGAATGCAGTGGCGACTAAACCAGACACCATCAAGGCATTTTGATGATTGAAAAATGACTGCAGCATGAGATGGTAGGCACTTGAGCTCTGCAGGGCGAAGTAAAATCTGACGGTCCAGCTTAGCTGATCCCGTGCCCTGGCAATGCAAAGGGAGGTGGGATTCAAGAAGAGAGGAAGGTCAAGTAATGAGAGATACTCCTTCAATGCTATCATATTCGGTTGGTAATCATACCATTATGGTTTGGTGGTCAGCAATCTCCTTGGCTATAGAACTACTCAAGTTTCGACTATGGTCGGATGAGCAGCATAAGTCGTTCGGTAACGCAACGTAGCAAAAATGATGCCAGCGATCAGAGTACTACACAAAACTGGTTCACCTCGATCCCTTTGTCTGCCTTGCAGATGTGTATGAATGGATAAAGTGCTGGTAATATCCCTTAAAACAACCGCAGTAAAAACGAAGAACTCTGCGAATCCATGTTGAATTCACCTCGACACGTTCATCGGAGGCATGCAGTCGGTGAATCTTTCTAACAGAACGGAGCTCTCTTTACCCCCTTTGTATTTAACAATGACATCCCAAATGTCGGTAATTCCGCTACTTCGTCACACTCGTAACGAGTGTCAAAAATTCCTTTCGTATAGCACTCCCTTTGGGGTGTCGAACAGTTAAGAAAAAACCATCGTCTGCAATGAAGAATCCCATCCGTTAACGGCAATTCGTTGCAGTGCACTTACATGTCATTTCTCGCAAGTTCCACATCCGACCACGAAAGTTGTCGGAGTATCTCCAAGACTGCCCCACTACAGATTCTTTCATCAGGATTGAAGCAACACATACGTTCGACAAGGTACCACTGCTTATCTGTAAACTCACTTGGACGAGCTGGTAGTCTGCCATTGATAACATTTTCTCTCAAAGCGCTTCGATCTAATTGTCCCCACGGATAATTCCCTGTCACCAATTCGATGATGCACATTCCAAACGAGTAAATATCCGACGACGTGGTCGGTCTCCCTCCGTTCAAAATTTCCTGAGCTTGCCATGGAATTGCTGCTGATGGCAGTACATCCATGTTAGCATTGCTGGGGTCAGTAAAATTGCTGAGACCGAAATCGGACAGCTTGATGAAATCTCCAGAAATTGATGGTTCGCAGACAAGGACGTTGTCCCCCTTCAGATCGCCGTGAATGATACCGTTCTCGTGAAGATAATTCAGTCCTTCTGCTACGCTTACGAGCATGTGCCACAAACCACGACGATGATCTTCATGACTTTTGAGGAACTCCCTTAGCGTCCCGTTCATTGCTCGTTCGCACACGAAGAAATGCTCACCTACGTGACACGCTCCGTAGAGTTTGATGATATTCGGGTGGTGAAGTCGAAACCAAACGTTTACTTCGTGCTCGAAGTTTTGCTGAAGTCTGAAGTTGTTATGGCTAGTGAGTCGGAGTTTTTTCACTACCACTTCCGTGTCAAACCATGTAGCATGGAATGTGTCTGCAAAACCTCCACTTGATATTCCTTCACCCAGATCCACTTGATCTGGCGGTAAAAACCACGGAGGACGTGACGCTGGGTAAGTATTGGTAGTGATCAACTGATTCTGTAGACTCTGTTGCTGTTGTGTCCATACCGAGCGCCAGTTATGGGCTTCATTTTTCCGTAAGTGCTGGGAATATTTATTGAACAGCTTGTCGATGCGGTGGTACAGTGCATAGTGACAATTAGCCAGTGAGAGGGATCCCGCCATTGACGAAAAACTGTCGTAGTCACCGTCCCATTGATTATCAAGTCGCTGAACAAAGCGAACCGTGACTTCTGCAAGCTCCTTTACGACAGCTAGAGGCACTGGATAATTCAAAGCTTGTCGAGTTTGAAGTTGTGTGTAGACATTTTCAAGACGATTCAACAGTGCTCCGTTAATTCTTTCGAACTCGGATACTCTGTCACACAATTCGCGAGCCTCTTGAAAAATCTGTTCAAGCTGTTTGTTCTCGGGTGGAACAGCATAATCCTGCAATGGTTCATCCTGCATTAGGATCAGTGACAGAGTTGGTTCCATCTGAGCTTCTTGGTTTGAGTCTTTCTTACTTAGTTGTCGCATTCTATACACGATCTCTGCCATTGTGAATCTGCTGGTACACATTCCCACTACCAGTTCCCATTCTTCTTCGCTCAAACATAAAGGTCTGTCAGCTGGAAGCGAAGGAGGAATTAGCGAAACAGTGCGATAATCTGCAATGACATTGTAGACAATTGAGCCATACTCTGAAAATCGAAGTGTCGTGAGGAAGTCGTAAACGAGAAACCCAAACGTTGATATTTCTTCTGCTACAGGTGATGGTTGGTCTTCTTCACTCTTTGATTCCGATTCAAGATCGTTGGTTCTGCGCGAATTACTCGGATACTCTTGGAGCTGTAAGCCACTCACTGTCCCCTGGCGAGTACTTGGTAAAATATGCAGGGCGCTCCCAGATAATTTGCGATACATCAATCCACACGCATGTAAGTATTGAATCCCTAGGGCCCACCCCAGAATGATTTTCCACGACGGCTGCATTGTGATTCCCATGAAATCTTCCCACTTTACCGAATCGTCATGGCGGATAAAGGGAACTCCGACATGGCACGCATTGTAAAAGCGCAGAACATTGGGATGATTTAGTTTTGACCACATTGTCGCTTGCCTCACGCATTCGGCTGCACCCTCCTTGATCTCGGTATTTCCAATAACAATAGCTCTTCCCTTGCCGCAAAACCAGCTTGGTATATGCACGTCACCCAAGTTTGAGAGCCGTGCAATTGTGGCATACGTCCTCGAAATGACCGACACTTCACGCTCCGTCAAAACACTCTCGTACTTGTTGAGACCGAATTTCATCAAGGTGAGTACTTCCAACTGCTGATGTCTATCACCCATTGCAAGCACCAAAACCATCTCATTCCTAAGCAGGCCATCGTAGTGTTCCATTAAGCGATTGCGTTCTTCCTGGAATTGCTGGTGCCAGAATTCCCGCAATCGTAGTTCTCGAATCTCAAGAAGATCTAAGATGGTCTCAATCGTTCGTGAAATGTGACCCACGAACCGCCCAACATCCGCCAACATTACTAGGAAGCGACACTCACGGTTGAACACTTGGATCTGCCAGCATAACTCTCGTACACAAATTACTAGAAAACGCTCTCGATCTACAGGGCGATCCGCAGAGTCCAACAAATTCAATCTTTGACTAAGCCACCAACGAATGTCTGCAACCTGTTCATTTGCCTCCTCAGTACTCCACTCCATTCGTGATTGCATCAACCCCATGATACCAACGATCTGCGTCTTAATTCCCAACTGCGTAGTGCAAAACAAATTGAGAAGTGAGTGTGTCGGACTTCCATCAAGAGAAAATCAACTCTACCAAAGCACTATCAGTGCACCGAGTGGGACTCCAGTAGGTATCCAGCAAAGTATGAGAATTCTCATTTCCACGATCGTCATTCTAGCAGTACGCCGGACTGAATCCGCTTCTGGATTTCCTGTCACTCCGTAACCACAAAGAGTTTGATGTGAAAACTTATTCTGCAGTACAAGAAGTTCATCCCGTGATGTGGTCACCAATAATAATCGAGTTAGGCATGCTTTGACCCTAGTTAGCTTGCCATTGGCAGCATGCTTTACCACAGGAAGGTCAATCCCATTGATAAATACCTTTCCTCGTTCATGATTAGGCACGTTCCAACCATCTCTCCCTCGTGCTGGAGTCTACCGCTTTTGACCGTCAAATTGACGTGGCCTTTGCTCTCATGTCTTTAGCGCGTGTAGTGTCGAACATCTGACCCCGGCATTGCAGCACTTGCTCTACTCGTCCTTTAAGCAGCTCATATTGGAATCGACCGTCTCGTCCGCACGACGACAGATTCAAGATCTTGAGATTAAAGGTCTCCGTTATCGACCATGCTGCAGTCATTCTTCAGCGACAAGTTAAGTCGCTTCAATCCGGTGGTCCCCGGTCTCATTGCTGCAGCGGTTGTCGTCGCTATCTACTGCACCAGCAATTCCGAACCGATAGTCGACGATGATGAAGAACAGGACGGTAAAGTGGTGATGAAACGTGTCCGGTACCTGCCGTCCAAAATTCCCGTCCTGGGCAATGCCATTGAACTGTTAAGGAACTCGGAACGGATGTACGACTGGATCTCCGACCAAATTGTCCCCTTTGATGGAGAACCGTTCACTCTGAGTCTGCCTGGTAAGGACGACATGATATTCATTGCCAAACCGGAACACATCGAGCAGGTGCTCAAGACGCAGTTCGACAACTTCCCCAAGAGCCAACACATCCACGACGTCTTCTTCGATTTGCTTGGTGATGGCATTGTCACTACCAATGGCGAGACATGGAAGCGTCAACGACGGGTGCTCGTGAACCTCTTTAGTGCTCGTGCACTGCGTGAGCACATGACTCCAATCTCTCAAAAGTATGTCGTGAAGTTACGCAAGATTTTCGAGGATGCAGTGACATCCAAGGAACCTATGGATGCCTTCGGACTTATGCATCGCTACACGCTCGATGTGTTTGCCGAGATCGGTTTTGGTACGGAGATGAAACTACTTGAAGGCAGCTACGAACCATTCGCGGAAGCGATCGAGGAGTCCCAGTACATTGTATCTGCACGTTTCAAGCAGCCAGATGCGCTCTGGAAGATCATGCGCTGGCTGAACATCGGCAGCGAGAAGAAGCTGCGTCATGCGGTCCAAGTTATTGATGAACATGTCATGGGAATTGTCTCTGGAGCTATTCAACGTCGTCAAGAACGTCACGAGGCGATCAAGGCCGGAAAAGAAGTCAAAGCTGCTGACAAGGACATCGTGTCGATTATCCTGGACTCTATGGAGTCGAGCAATCAGGTTGTAGACCCTGTGGAAGTGCGCAACATTGCTGCTGCTGCATTGATCGCTGGTCGAGACACCACTGCAGATGCCTTAGGTTGGCTATTTCACATGCTGAGTGAGAACCCGAACGTGGAGGGCAAGCTGCGCTCGGAGCTGCTAAAGCACCTACCCAAGCTCGCAACGGATGTCGAGTACGTCCCCACTGTCGAGGAGATCAGTGAGGTGCACTACCTTGAGGCGACAATCCGTGAACTGCTTCGCATTTTACCTGCTGGTCCATTGATTGCCACGCACTGCGTCCGTGACACGGTGTTCCCTGACGGCACGTTCGTGCCTAAGAACACAGACATCGGCATTGCATTCTACACCACTGGCCGTCTCACGGGTGTTTGGGGTGAGGACGCATTGGAGTTCAAGCCCGAGCGCTTCCTGGATACCGAGACCGGCGAGGTCATCAAGGTGTCGTCATCCAAGTTCTGCGCGTTTAGTGCTGGTCCGCGCATCTGCGTGGGTCGCAACCTGGCGTTCCTCGAGATGAAGATCGTGATCGCCAACATCGTGAGCCGCTTTCACCTCGTGCCGGAACCCGGTCAGCAGAAACCTGCATACTCTCAAGGCATCACGCTGGGCATGCAAACTCCACTCATGATGCGTGTCGAGCCCATCGCATTGCAAGGCCCCAGTGTTGCAGCGTAGCGTAATAAATCGCAGCGAGTGATGCATATGTATGTTGCTGTCGGACTATCCGATTGCAGACAGGAAGTTGAAGTGCTTTAACTGATTAACTCCTACCATGAACTCCATGTACGTCGTTGGTGACCATGGTCTCCATTACATTTGCGATCGCATCACTACCACCAGCCATCCAAAGACGATTCCGATGGTCTAATACCTCGGACAGACCCGTCGCGTGTCTGACGATCACGCCGTGCAAATCGCGTACGTGGCAGACCTTACGACAAGACGGCCAGGAAGCTTCCCGCCGGAGATCGTGACAATACAAGATCATCTTCGAAGCCATCTCTTTGCTGCTTGAGCCTTGTCTGCCAGGATCGCCAAAGCAACGGGCACATCGGAATCGACCAGATCAGGTGCAGTCGCAGCTTTGAAGATGCTGCAGTCCATGTTCAAGTCTCCCGTGGTACCGGGTCTCGTCACGGCGGCCGTGCTCGTCACGCTCTATTGGGCCAAGGCCACTAAGGTCTCCGCTAAGATCAAGGGTGACAAGGTTAAACACGCCGTCATCCTGCCGGGTACGCTGCCGGTACTGGGTAACGCCGTCGAACTCGCGGCCAATGCCCCACGGATGCACGACTGGTTGGCCGACCAGTTCGCCGCCACGGACGGCGACGCCTTCATCGTACGGTTGCCCGGTAAAGACGATATGATGTTTATTGCCAAGCCTGAGCACTTGGAAGCGGTGCTGAAGACGCAGTTCGACATCTTTCCAAAGAGTGAATACATCCACGACGTGTTCTGTGATATGCTGGGCGACGGCATCGTGGTCACCAACGGTGAGACCTGGAAGCGTCAACGCAACGTGGTCGTTGGTCTCTTTAGTGCCCGTGCACTGCGTGATCACATGACTCCACTCGTACAGAAGTACACGGTACAGCTCGTCGATATTTTGGCGGACGCAGCGGCCAAGAACATTCCACTCGACGTGTTCGATCTGCTCCATCGCTACACATTCGACGTGTTCGGCGAGATTGGCTTCGGCGCCAAAATGGGCTCTATGGATGGAGCCTTCCAGCCATTCGCCGAGGCGATGGATGAAGCGCAGTTCTTGGCTGGTAAACGCTTCAAACAGCCCATGTGGTACTGGAAACTGCGTCGCTGGCTAAACGTAGGCGACGAGAAGAAACTCAAGGAGAGCGTGCGTGTAATTGACGAGCATTTGATGGGCATCATCGCTGATGCTATTGAGCGTCGCCGTCTACGTGTTGAAGAAAAGAAGGCGGGCCGTCCTGCAGCTCTCGCCGACAAGGATATTGTGTCCATTGTGCTCGACAACATGGAGTCCCGTGGTCTGCCGGTGAACCCCGTCGAAGTACGCAACATCGCCGTTGCATCAATTATCGCTGGACGTGACACCACTGCCGACTGCATGGGCTGGCTGATCCACATGCTCAGCCAGAACCCGAATGCTGAGACGAAGTTGCGTGCAGAGCTCTTAGCTAAGATCCCTCAGCTCAACGCCGACAAACACTACACTCCGACGGTGGAGGATATCAATAAGGTGCCGTATCTCGAGGCTTGCATTCGTGAACTTCTGCGCCTGTATCCGCCCGGTCCGTTGATCACTACGCACTGCATTAAGGACACAGTCTTCCCGGACGGCACATTCGTCCCTGCAAACACCGACATCGGCATTGCATTGTTTTCGGCTGGACGTCTCACGAGTGTTTGGGGTGAGGATGCCCTGCAGTTTAAGCCAGAGCGATTTATTGACAACGAAACTGGAGAGATTATCCCGATGACGGCGACCAAGTTCGCTGCATTCAGCGCGGGGCCACGTATCTGCGTTGGCCAGAACTTGGCGTTCATCGAGACTAAGATTGTGATTGCCAGCATTGTCGCCCGGTTCGAGATGATCCCGGAACCTGGACAGAATGTCGCCTACACGCAGGGCATTTCACTTGGCATGATGGACCCTCTCATGATGCGCCTCAAGGCAGTTTGATGAGATCGATTCCTTACATTGAAAAGCGGATCAACAGAAAAATTATCAATCAAGAAAGTTGAATTGTTTGAGATTTGATCATTGAGGCTAGAAAACCTTGTTTGCAAAGAATTCGATGCATGGAAGTGATCAGGCTTGCGCTCACAGCTCCATGGCAGTCTTGATAATCTCATCAAACTCCTCGTCACTGTGTTCTTTGTGCTTTCGGAACTTGGCATCAATGCAAGTCTCCGAAGCCCGGAAGCGTTGTAGCTTCGGGGTCTCACCAATTAGGCCCTTGATTGCTGCGATGTCTTCGATGTCAACAAGTCCCGGCACCACTGTTGTACGGAATTCGTGCTTGATGCCGGACTTCTTGATGATTTCAATCGACTTCTTCAAAAGCTTGGGGCGGAGAGGTTTACCTGCGACCTCCGCATATCGCTCAGGGTCCGCTTTCACATCCATAGCGACAAAATCAACGAGTTTCTCGTCGAAAACCTTTTGTAGCACATTCGGGTTGCTTCCGTTTGAGTCAAGTTTGACCGTGATTCCACGCTCCTTAGCTCGGCGCAGGAACGGCATCAAACCAGACTGGATGGTCGGTTCACCGCCACAAATCACCAAACTCTTGTGCTCCGTGGAAGCGACGTAGTCCAGAATCGCATGGGGGTCCAAGTTTTCAGGTGTTTCATTCACGAGATCACTATTGTGACACCAACCGCACTTGAGATTGCAGCCTTTGGTGAATAGGATTGATGCAACAGGTTTGCCTGGGAAATCTGTGTATGTCGTCTTGGTAAAGCCGCCAACCTGGAAGTCGATGGGCTCGTTTTCGATCGCAGTGTAGATCTCCCGCATGCTGAATTCGACCTTCTTACCAGCATTCCAGTCCGATACAGGGCGGAAGTACCCGACAATGCGTGAGTAAACCAACGATTTCTCTCCACATTGAGGACATTCAAAGTGTTCACCGGATAAGTACCCGTGCGTACGACAGATACTGAAAGTAGGCGTCAAGGTCACGTACGGAATCCTGTACGTGGTGGTGATCGACCGGACAAGGTCACGAGCTTGGGTCCAGCTCGAAAGACGCTCACCCAGGAACGCATGGAAAACAGTTCCACCCGTGTACTCGGTCTGCAATGATTCCTGGTGGTTTAGCGCCTCAAACAGATCGTCCGTCGAGTCGACAGGCAACATCGTCGAGTTCGTGTAAAATTCAGGTAACTTGACATTCGGGAACAGCTCGTGATCAATCTTCGCGAGCTTGTAGCATGTCGACTCAGCGGGTGTTGCCTCCAGGTTGTACAGGTGTTTGGTCTCCAGTTGGATTTCCTGTAGTTCGTCCTTGATGAACTGCAGTACGCTACCTGCGAAATCCTTGTTGTGGTAGATACCCCGGCCCAGAAGAACGGAACAGGCTTCGTTCATACCAATGACACCGATCGTAGAGAAGTGGTTGGCCCAGTAGCTCTTGGCACGCTGGTTCACGCTCTTGAGGTAGAATCGAGTGTATGGATACAGCTCCATGTTCGATTCGATCACCTTCCGCTTAATCTCGAGCGATTCCTTCGCGACAGCAATTGTTTCCTTGACAAACTCAAAAAACTTGGGGATCGACTTCGAACGCATAGCGAGGTTAGGCAGATTGAGCGTCACAACACCAAGTGAACCGGTGAGTGGTGTGGCACCGAAAATGCCACCCGCACGGGTATGCAGTTTGCGGGTATCAAGACGCAGACGGCAACACATCGATCGGAAGTCTGCAGGATTCAGATCCGAGTTGATGAAGTTGGCGAAGTACGGCACGCCGTACTTGGCCGTCATTTCCCACATCGGTTTGAAGCGTGGTGATTCCCAGTCGAATTCTTTGGACAGATTGTAAGTCGGAATGGGGAAGCTGAAGATCGACCCGTTGCCGTCGCCTTGAATCATCACCTCAGCGAAGGCCTTGTTGAACATGTCAATTTCTTCTTGAAAGTCGCCGTACACCCACGTGGGGTGTTGTTTGCCACCGATGATCACTGGTTGTTCTGCAAGGACACTCGAGCAGACCAAATCGAGTGAGATGTTGGTGAACGGGGCTTGGAAACCACTTCGTGTGGGTACGTTGAGCGAGTACACGAACGACTGAATGTACTTGAACACGTCGGTGTAGCTTAGCTCGTCCACACGGATGAACGGTGCGATGTAAGTGTCGAGGTTTGACAGAGCTTGAGCACCAGCCATTTCACCTTGAAGCGTGAAGAGGAAGTTCACAATCTGGTTGAGGGCCGTGTTGAAGTGTTTGGGTGGACGGCATTGCAGTTTGTTCGGCACACCTCCAAAGCCGTGGATCAGAATATCTTCCGTGCTCCAACCCGAACAATAGGCGCTGAGGTAGCCCAGATCATGAATGTGGAAGCGGTTCTCCTTGACATACTGTCGGATCTTCTCCGAGTAGAGTTTGTGCAACCAGTACTCCTCGACGATGCTGGTTGCAATATGCTGACTCAGTCCCTGCAGGGAGAACGTCACGTTCGAGTTCTCTGCAGCTTTCCACGTGATTTTATCCAGGTACTCATCAATGACCGGGGATGAAGCAGTGGCAAGTACCGTAGACTTGTTGAGAGTAGGTAGACCCACCATTTTGCCTTCATTAGTGGGGTTCACCTCGGTGCAGACGTCTTCGATGGCGGAACGAGATGGAGCCATGATAGTGAATGGGATTTTGGTGCCTCAAGGTCAATTGGATAATGGGGTTGGTACGAGAAGAGCAACAAGGGACGGTTGGTCACCAATTCATGGACATCGCTTTTTTACGCAGGGCAGCGGATATGCAGGTCACTTCGGTGCATTCTACTGAAATCTGCGTGCTCAAAACTTGATGAGGCGCGCGCTTTGACAGCTTTGGCGTTTGAGTTTGAAATCACCCGCGAAAACCGAGCAAAAGGATCGTGTTTCTGCTTCAACTTGTGCGTGTTTAACACCAAGCAGAAATATGCGAGGGTTCATGTGACTCGATTGGCTGGGCGTACCGTGTCAAAGCAACGAACAGAACTCGCTCACTAATGTCATCCTAGTTGTATCTAATAGTTGTTACATTACTACTTTAGCATTGACAAGTATATCACGGAACCAATTCAAATTTGCTCAGGACTAAAGCTGTCTTACAACATCAAGTTTCAGAAGAAAATGGCTACACTGTTGCCTCAATGTAGCCATTGTCTTCATTTCAACTTCATTGTAGAAATAGCAGTGTATACACGTATAGCGTTTTCATTTGCGTTTTGTAAGTCGTACACTTACTTAGAACTGGCTATTTAACCGCAACGCTGATTCAGCGAATCTTCCGTGCGGTACCATCCAAGCGGTACAGTATCCCTTCGCTTCGTACCCCGTCACATATTTCAATCCTCACCATGTTGCCCACGATGCATCGCTTAGATGGTGGCCGCAATGCCTCCTCCAATACTCCATTGGACCTCACTGCATCACTCTCCCGTAAGGAGAAACGCAGCTTAAAACGGGGTGAAAAACGCTCGAAAAAATCGGATTCCAAGTCGAAATGTACCGGGAAAGTCGATTCCGAGGTGTCCACGACCGATTCCAATGCCCCCAAAGCACCGGTTATCATTGCAACATCACAGCAAAGTCGGTTCCATACTGTGACATTCGATGAGTTTGGTAAAAATGTTTTGCTCAATCAATTCACACTTTCCATTGGTACCCCTTCATCCGATGAATCTGCGGATCCCGAGGGTGTTGTGGAGTTACTGAGAGACACCCAATTGAAGCTCAATTACGGCTCTCGATATGGGTTAGTGGGTCCCAATGGGATCGGTAAATCCACGCTACTTACTGCACTAGCCGACGGATTGGTGGAAGGTCTCCCTTCGTCGCTGAAGATTTTGTACGTGAATCAGTTGGACACGTCGTCATTGACTCCTGAAGCTGTACAGCAATCCGTACTACAAACGGTGTTGAGTGCAGATACGAGAGTGAGTGAGTTGCAACATAAAATTGATGTCCTGCAGAAAGTGTTGGTGGGGTCGTTGGAATTGGAGAAAACGTTCGTGTCGCACAAGTCGGAGTTGTTACATGCATTGCTGACGATTCAAGTGATGGAGGCGGAACAAGCTCAAGAAACTGCTAGTAAAATTGCTATCAAGCGAAGTGGTATGCGCGGTAAGGATGCGAGATTGAGGCTGCTTGAAGCGGAACACAAAACTGCAGATCTTCGTCGAAGACTGCAGTTTACCTTGTCGGATGAAGGCGAGCACGAGAGTGTGATTGCTGCAAATGAGAATGAGATTTTGCATGGGATTCATGAGAAAATGGAGCAGTTCCAACATGAATTGAAAATACTGGACGAAGCATCGATGGAAGCACGCGCACGTCGAATACTGGCGAGTATGGGCGTTGACTCAGTCAAGCAGGACGCACCACTATCGTCGCTTAGCGGTGGTTGGCAAGTACGTATCCTTTTGGCTCGTGTATTGTTCATGGAACCAGACTTCTTGCTGCTGGATGAACCAACGAATCACTTGGACATGCCGTCGATCTTGTGGCTGAAGAATTACTTGCTCACTCTCGACGACGTATTAGGAACACCGGTCACACTGGTAGTCGTATCGCATGATCGATTCTTCCTGAATGCGGTGACTGAAGAAACTATTTTCTTTCGTGGATATGACAAAACTCTCGCATACTATGAAGGTCCATACGACTCCTTTGAGTTAGCTATGGCAAGGAAGAGGCAATTCAATGCCCGCTTGCAAACCAAGTTGGACAAGAAGACGGAGCACATGAATGCAATGGTGTCGAAGATTTCTCAGCAAGCAGCACGCTCAAAGGACGACAAGAAGATGCAGGTTGCAGCATCAAAGAAAAAGAAAATGGATCGCATTGGAAATGAACGCAGTGCGAAGGGCACACGATTCAAACTTAATCGTGACCGCGCTGGGTATTCCCTTACAATTCGCGATCAAGCTGAGGATGAAGCCAAGTATGATGAGACAGAAGGCGGCAGTAGCGCTAGCTCGGCTTGGCGTATTCTTTCCAGCACCCCTCCTCAGATCCGGAATCTTACCAAGCTTGACAACACAACTATGGTCTCGCTCGAGAACGTCTCATTTCGATACGACACAACAGATACGAAGAGTGCTACCGAGAAGCCGAAGGTGCCTTTGGTTCTAGAAAACCTCAACCTTACAGTCAATTATGGAGACAAGGTGGTGCTACTGGGTCGAAATGGAGCTGGTAAAACCACGTTCATGAAGCTGCTGAGTAAGGGTTTACAGCCAACGCGCGGCAAGATCGAGTACTTTCACGGTGCACGAATTGCATCTCTGATGCAACACAACGTAGAGGATCTCAAGCGGCAGGAATGGTCTCAAGGGCTCACTCCATTGGAACTCCTTCGCACACGGATATTACAAGCTGATGAAACATCATCGCAAGCAATGGTTAGTGAACTGGGCGGTTCCAACTCCGCGAGTGACGGCAAAATACGTGCCCATTTGAGCAGCTTTGGTATCACTGGCAACACTGCCGTAGGAGTTCCGGTAAATGCTCTATCTGGTGGACAATTGGTACGAGTGGGTCTGGCATGGGCCACGTTTCCGTACCTGCCACATGCGCTGCTTCTCGATGAGCCCACGAATCACTTGGATATGAACACAATCGAGTTATTAGGTGAAGCACTGAGGAAGTATCAAGGAGCTGTAGTGCTCATTTCTCACGACTTGCATTTTCTAGACATCCTCACGAAGGGCAGAAGTCGAACCGTGGAAGGTGAAGATAACGACGAAAATGATCAAGCGTGCGGACGGATGCGTGTTTTCGAGGTGAGCAAAAAGAAGGGTGTTGTATCCCTCTTGGCACTTGGCGATGTGAAAAGCTACCAAGAAAAAGAAGAGAGCCGAATTGCTTCGCTTGGACGCATTTAAGTCGTCTGCTTGGTCTGGAAGCAAATCCACTGCAACCTCACCACATAAACACGTAGTTCAAGTTCAACACAACCAAGTCTCCGCAAACTCCCATTGACGAAAATCTCACCAAGGGCATGGATCCATCTGCGCTACTATTACCTCCTCCAGGTAAACGTCACGACAAACACCTGCCACAAACTCTGAAAGCTCGATTGCAACGTATTGGCCGCTCGGTAGCCGATTCAACTGGCACAGGATTTGTTTATGGCACTATGTTCGGGTCGGTTCTGGCTCTGGTAGAAGGTATGCGAGCAGCACCAAAGCAACAGAGACTTCAAGGGGCATTACATCACGCCAAAGTTTTCGTACCAGAAACTGCGGGTCGTATTGCAATAGTCACGTGTTTCTTTCGAGTGGCAGCTTTTGGGATGGAGGAACTTCGAGACAAAAGAGATATGTGGAATACGCTGTGGGCAGCACCTGTGGCAGGAGCAATGGTGAAGATTCGACATGGTCCACAAGCAGCATTGAACAGTGCATTTGTATTTGGAAGTTTTGCGGCAGTTGTGGTGGCATTCAATTGGGCTGAGGCGAAAGTGATGCATGAGACGAGTTCACCAGAAGAAGTGCTGGAAGAGATCGCGTTCGCTGAAGAATTCGAGTAAAGCAAAGGGATTGAGGAAGCAAGGAGTTGCATAAGAGTTTATCGGAGGATGAACTAACAATACGTTCATAAGATCACCTTGCTGCACAATACATGATACTTTTATTTTTGTTGAGCGTCTTCGCCATCTTAGTATGAGATGCTGATCCATAACGCACATTTGAGTCCATACTTCAATTTGCCAGCAACAATACCAATCAATTCAACAATGTCTGAGGAAGAGACCGAGTCATGGACGTGTCCTGCGTGTACCCTGAAGAACGAGCTCATGGTCGAAGCTTGTGCTGCGTGTGGAGGTACCAGCCCATTGGTTCTCCAAAGTTACGCAATTGAAGGACAAGCTCGGGCAAACGGTGAAGGGGTTGACGGACGACGATCTCAAACGGGTAGTTTCGCGTCGCAAGGATCGGATAATGCTACACCTCGAAGTGACAACGATGACATGGATCCATGGGTCCAAGCTGAATGTGAATGGGCTCACGTGGAGGCCCATCAAGATTCGCGCTCGAGAAAGTAAAGTCCATACGGGTTCTACCACGAAATATACTACTCATGAAAATTCGTGAATGTAGCTAGTCAATTACCGGATTGTTGTTGTCAATCTAGGTAGTAGTAACATCAGGTATCTGTCCTTCATGCGGTGACTGTTGCAATACCGGTATCCGAATCGTGCAAGCATTACAGTAGGATATGCGGCACCGAGAGTGACAAACGCACATACGCAGAGTGATACGTCTACAACGCATGTTCATTTCGATTTAGTCAGAAGGCAGCAAGGATAATCTGGATTCCAAGCTAGCTAACAGTATTCATCAGCAGACCAAAGGGGTAGCAGCCCTGCATGTAGTCCGAGCTTCGAGTTCTAGCTTCTTTCATTCTCACTTTTACCCACAAATCAACAAACAACCCTAGAGTCACCTACATTGCCAGTCAACTTCCTTTTCTAACCTCCATCAGGTTGTGAGCCCAAGTCACGACTCGCGAACAAGGCCTTCGGAACCGGATACCCGTGTCTGTGTCTTGCATACGCGATACCTGTGACCAGTGGTGGCACGACCCGCCTTTACCGCCTTTTCAAAAGGCGCTTAAACTAGTTTCGGCGATGTGTTTTGACGATAAGGCGACCGATTCGCCTATTCATTTAGGCGCCAATACACATTTACTTTATTTTTTGTATACCATACGTTGTTAGAGTTCTCATAAAACTGAGCATTTCAAGATTCCCCCCTCCCCTGCAAGAAGGTCGGCACAGTGCCGAGCACCAGTTTCTCAAGTTACCACATTCGCGAGCATACCCTCATCGCTGTGGTCAAACTGACGTACTTCGTGTATTTAAGGTTTTGGAGCAGTCCTCTCACGGTGTCTGATCCTGGGTTGGCTTGGATATGGGTCGACCTAATGTTTCAGAACGGGATCACTTCATTTTGATGAAGAACGTTCCTAAAAGCAAAGGAGGGTATTCATATTATACGTGCAAGCACTGCACATCGGCTCACAACAAGAACCCAGACCTGGATCCACCTGAACTATATTTAGGTCGTCCCTACAATTACGTCAACCACTTCAACAAGCGTGAAGCTTATCAAGCTGTGGTAGGGTCGATACGTGGACTGTCATTTGATGACTGTGGTTCAAGCACAGGGTCTAGTCGTCAGAGAAAGCGTCCTGTGAACACCCGTCTGATATTCACGAAAACGCCAACTCGAACATCAAAGAAATCCTCCCCAAAAAAGAAGCCCAAGCGAAGATTCTCAAAAGTACAGAAACTAGAACGGGTACTGGTTGAGTTTCAATCTGGAAACTTTCTACCTGATCTATTTATCGAGAGGCCATGCTCAAAAGCACTACTGGAGTATTTGTGTCCAGGAATCACAGCATACCTGCCGTCACGACGGGTGTTAGGAGGTTGCATTGCGAGGGACCACGCTGCACGTTGTCGCGAAGTTCAAACAAAAACAATTGGAGGAGGAACAGAACAACTCAGGAGGGGTTGTCAACTTCTTATCGGACGTGTGGCAAAATACTACTCGGGAGCATGTAATGAGCTGCCAACACCTCCTGTTTGGGCGATTGCTGACGTACGCATTGCCAAAAGCAGCAGGCAGCCGTCATGATGGTGTGGTTATAGCTCAAAAGATGGATACAATTTTGAATCAAGCATCATGTGAAGGGTGGAATGTCGGAGCGGTTGTTACCGATAATGCTGGTCAGTGTGGGAGAGCACGACGAATCATAGCTCTGCGTCATCCAGACATTATTTTTCTTTTTTGCTTTACTCACTGGATCACTAATAGAGGCATTCAGACACAGTGCTAACTCTAAAAATACCTAACGAAAAATGACGTAGTGTGTTAGTGTATTTTGACTACGACTTTTCATTATCGACCATGGTTCAGACATCACATCAAAGCAAAACTACGTATCAAAATTTCTTAGTGCATATCTCAAAGATCGTCGTCGTTACCTATTGCTCCTTGGTGCTCGATGGACGGCTTCACACTCGCACTTCAGCACCAGCTCATAGAAGAAGAAGATATAGCGATGCTGCTCACGTTGGAGTTGGTCGTAAATGCTCCTAATACGACTACGGGGCTGTGTGGTAGAATTGCTTTGCCGCTTGGGGTTGGCTGAGCGCTGCTTTCGTTTCTTTGGCTGTAATGTAGAGGCTGCCGAGCGACGCTGATGATCGTTCGATGCAATGACGGAGCTAGAAGCATGTTGAAGCTGATTGCGGCAAGGAATAGAGCACACACGCACATCCAGGCCGCCATCGAGCAGCGAGTTTGAGCAGAAGTGATGAACAGGTTTCCGGCACACGGTACATGGGTCAGCTACGAGCTCTTCGTCCTGCAGAGCTTCGCATCGCTCGTAAGTACAAGGACCTCGGACCTTGCCCATGTTGGATCCAGTACGGAAATTTTCGTGTGGTTTGACCGTATGATGCCTCCCAGTTACAGTTTTTCAGGACCCAAATCGACGTAGTGAACGATCGCGCTAAAAATAAAACTTCGCGCTACGTTCTTTTGATACGGATTTTTGCGTTTTGAAGTGTACCTGAAAGCCTCTAATATTGTCAAGGCAGTTTTAAAATCATCTTTTGCTGATGTGGCTAAGGACGCCACAGCAGCTGTAAAAACTCTCAACGCTTCATCAGCTAAATGGCTTGTGAGAGCGCGAGCATTGATGGAGGAATGCTACAAAAAAACGCTTTAGCCCTATTTACGCTGTGTGAGACACGGTGGAGTAGCATGCAAAGCTGCTTTGCCTCACTACTGAGAGTTCGCACATCGCTGGAGATGTTCGCCAGTAAGTATCGCAACTATAAAGACTTCTCCGGTCCGCTTAAAGTTTTCAGTGACCCTACATTTTTGAGGAAATTGACAGAAGCGGAGCAGATAATTGCGCCTCTATCAGAAGCGTCATACCGGCTACAGCGCGACGAAAATACTTTAGGTGATGTTGTTGTGTCCTTTTGAGACATTTTTTGGGGGTTCAAGGAGGCTCATTCGATTGATCAAAGAGGGCTGATTCAGTGTGATGAAGAACGCTGGGGGCAGTGTGAACAACCCCTTTTCATGCTGTCATTTTTACTGGATCCTGCAACAGCAGATGAAGCCCGGCAGCTAATTGAAAGTATAGATGAGCGTAAGAGGCTTGTGGATGTGGAGGAATGACTTCTTAGTGGAACGCTGGACGAGTGCATCGAACCTATTGGGCCGAAAAAAATCGACACTTCAAAGACAGTAAAAATGCTGAAAAGATCACGTCATCGACGCAACTCGCAAAGTTTGCTTTGTACTACTACCACCGCCTAATTGGTAATAACTTCGACTGCATCCGAAGTGACTTGATGGAGTGGATTGGGAACTCGTTCACTTCTGCTCATCCACGAGAAATTCGATTCAACAAATTTAATTTCTGGCACCATGTGAAAAAAGAGAATCCAGCAAGTATTTTACCTGATCTGGCAATTAGAGTGCTCTCGATTGCGGTAAATACAGCTGCGACGGAAAGACTGTTTAGCGAGCTTGGTATGATTCAAACACCTAAGCGTAACAAGATGACATCAAGAAAAGCTCAGGATACACAGTGCATTCGACAGTACCTTCGTGAACAAGAAGAAAACAACTCTTTCAGAAGCCACAGATTTGAGAATACTGGACCCAACAGAGCGTCCTCTCGTTGATCAAGTTGCGCCAGAAGATATGCATACTATGGTGCATGAGTCTCCAGTTAGAGGTACTCTTGGGTATATGATCTCTTCAACACCAACCTGCGCTGAGCCACTACCACTTAGAACTCGTCAGGTGCAATCAAGAACTCCTAGAGTAGAGACGCCAAATCAACAATCATCTCGCCGTGCACCACAAACCCCGTTATGCCGATCTCCCACGCCACGCAGTCCACATTTGGCACTTGAGACTGGTCAGAGGACGGAAGAAGACGACTTGGACGACGTTGGAGACGGTGCTGACGCAGAGGAAATGCTCCTTCGCTGGCAAGAATACCTCGAAGAGGTTTTTGACGATGATGAAATCGGGAACGACTTTACTGCATCTCATCTGGACGATTCCTACTGCAACTGGGAATTCGAAGAGATTCCTCAACCTGATGAGACTCCTTTTCCAGACGTCGACAACCCGTCGTCTCCACAGGAAAATAAAATCTGTGGCAAATCACCGCTCACCGCTCTATTCGCTACAAGCTCTCAATTTCCCAAAACTTTTAACTCAATACAAGTTTACGTTATACTTCTCTCCAATCACATCGATTAATTACAACAATCTGCCATGACACAGTCCACATCTACAGTTTTGAACATTACAGCAGCGCCGCCGGTAACTCGGAAGGCAATCCAGCTGCAGCACCAAATGTATCATCAGCACTAACGGTGACAACTGCACTGTGATGATAGCATCTTCATGACAATTTTGTTCTAAAGTCATCTCCACTGCAAATACTCGTGAAGGATACCTTCCTTTTGTTTTTTTTTGATTTGTTGTGTGCGATGCTCTGCCGCTAAAATTTTGCTGCATGCTCAATTGATCAATGAACACCATACCAAGCCACTTGCACAACACAGCAACCAGTCGTGGTGTTTCAACCCCTCAAACTTCACCAATGATGCTGTCCAGGAAAACTGCAAGTCACCGCTGCTGTAGCCATGGACGGTGCCATGAGACTTCGAACTAGATTAGGGAGGCGCTGTCCAAACTAACATTCGACCAACATAGTCCTGTAATGACACTCTTGACCACTCCAACCCACCCACACCAACACTCTAAACCCCGCCGTCGATATAGAGCCCTACCGCTAAGACAAATGAGAGTAACAACGATGCCATGAACTAGCCCAGAGTTCCCTGGGTCATCCTCGTCAGCGTCCTTTTATTTAGTCATGTTCGTGTGATTCTTTAAAGAGCTTATTCGCATAGCACGATACGTTCACAGCGCTGTAGTCAGCCGGAATTGTTTCTGGTTTGGATGTGGTAAAATGTAACGAGTTAGTTAAATGGTACAATTTACGCGCGAGGAGTTTGGGCGAAAAGGCGAAAAGGCCGCCTTGTTTCATCACTGTTGTGACGTGTGCCAACTTCAACTTGTCGCAATCTGCACTGGCTACACGTCTCAAGTGATGAATTCTGACAACGAAATGAAACCACCTGCACGTCACAGCCTCGCACCGGAGCTCCAAATGGCATCTGGTTAGTCTACCGTGAATAATGAGGTCGTCAGCATGAATAATGAGGTCGTCAGCACTCGACCCAGCGCTAGAGCACTAGCGGGCAGAAGTAATTGAACTGCGCCGACAAGCCGCTGCTACAACCAGTATTATGACAGAACTCGAGAAAATACGCACTGGCTTTGCTCAGATGATAGCCGCGCAGCCCCAACTCCGTGCAGAATTGGCCGAGATCAGGTCAAACGCAATGGCTACGTCTCATCTATACCCTGATATCACAAATCGCAAATCAGCACTCCAAGCTACCAAGACAGGAGTGTTTACGGCACCGCCGGTACCTCCACCTGCGCCAACAGTGGCGAGGACTACCGCTCGGACCGGGGACGTGATTTGCCGCAAGTTTAGTGTGCAATAAGTGTATCCTAGGCTCGGTGCGGGATTTGAGTTCTTCATCTTGGAATACGAACAAGCTATCTCTACAGAAACTATACTGAGTCAGCCACGAAGGACCTCACAGATTAAAGCATCTGTTCTCGTCAACTTTCTCGAGGGCAAAGCTACGGGATTCTTTACACTAACTTAACACGATGGCGTACGCAAAAGCCAGACTTCGACTATGATGACTTCAAATTCAGGTAGAAGGCGGAATTCGACTGTCGACTGAACCAAGTCCAACTATAAAAACGACTAACCGCATCCAAGCATCGGCAAGGCTCGTGGTCCAAATATTTGGACTACCTTAAGTACGTGGCTCACCTCATGACAGGTAACAACAGCTTACTACTGCTGGAGTTCTGCGCAAACGCCTGCCCAGAACTCGCCAGCACTCTGATAGCCCCGATTGACCGTTCACATGGAATATTATCTCCTGGAAGCAGATCATACGCTAGATCTCTTAGTGGACCTGGCGTAAACGTAGCCAGGCCGGACGCCGTCAAACGGATCGAAACCTCCGGATAAGTAGCACGATAACACACAACCTTAGAATGGCCAACCTCGAGGAGGCAGTAGCCAGATGATGCATATCCTACAAAACGGCCACGACAAGGCTCACGCCGCACCAGGAAAACCGCTGCCAAAATTGTCTGCTATGCGTGCGATGAGGAAGGCCACCGCGACCCGGCATGTCCAAAGCTGAAGATAGTGAAAGCTGTGGCGAAACACCAGAGCCAAACTCACAGCACTGTCACAGCGATAATCACCGGCTGGTGAGAGCGAGGAGGAAGAGCACCTATGAGTTTCAGCCTCGAGCAGCTTGAATGCTCGACCACCACTGACACCCGAGTAGATTCTCGACTCCGGCACAACGCATCACTTATGTACCGACTAGAACCTCCGATTTGGGACACAACCTACCAAATTGACTATCAGGGTCGCCAACTCCGATACCATTGTCTCTTCCCTCAAGGGTAGCTGCCTGCTCCAAACTACTGTCGGTGGATCTAAACGGAGCATCATACTCACCAATGTATACTACTGCGAACAACTCGGCCGAAGTCTACTCTTGCTGTCACAGATTTGCGCCCGTGGTCCCCGATTCGCTTTCGCGGAGGCGTGCACTTTCTACTCGCGGGATCCGACTGCCTTCGTCGAAACCCTCGAACGTGGTGGGCTGTGGGTTGTCAATGCAGCCTCAATGGGCGCAACAGGCTAAGACACTCAAGCCTTGTTTGTCAACGTGAAAAATCCGCTACAGAAGTGGCACGAAAGGCTTGGTCATGTAAACGCTAGGACTGGCTTCGGATGGTAAACAGAAGTTTGGCGAATAGCGCTGAGCTAGCCAATAAGAAGACCACCTTCTGCATGGCCTTTGCCGAAGGCAAGCAGTCACGCAACGCGCAACCCGTTCAAGATGCCTCAGACTCGGCTCCCACTGATGAACACGGCGCAGTGATTTACATGGATCTAAAGACGTATCTGAAGCCCGATCGAAATGGGCATCGTCACGCGTTCGCAATTGTGGATCACTACTCTAACAATAACCAAGACTTCTTCATGCAAACATAGAACGAGACATTCGACAAATTTTTGCTTTTTGCAACGATTTCCAAAGGAAGTACGACCTCAAGATCAAGGTCTTACGTATCAATGGTGGGGGGAGGTTTTGAACACGCCGTTCAAAGAATACGCCGTACATAACGGCATTCGCCTACAGAACACGCGCCCAGACACGTCCGCGTCCAACGAGAAATCTGAACGCTTCCATAGGACTCTGATGAGTTCAGCTCGAGCAATGCTATGGGCGTCGTTGCTGCCACAGCGTTACTAGGGGATGCAGTACTACGCGTCCAAAATCCGCAACAGAGTATCAACGAGACTACCCCCAACTACAAGCCCACATTCGATGCGCTCTTGGGCTAACAGCCTCGCGTTTCACGCATTTTCAAGTCCGGGTTCAAGTGCACAGTATTACCGCTGTGTAATATCTGCGAAAAAGTGCTGAGAAAGCTGTTGTACGCGTGGATTCACGCAGAGGTATGGCGTAGATTTCGAATCGACATTCTTGCCAGTACTGATGATTTCAAGCTTACGATTCACTGCCACGCTAGCCGGGGTTTGGAGTGTGAAGCTGCGCCAAAGTGGTGTACCTACCGCATATTTGAAGTAGGCTCTGGACAATCCAATTAATTTCAAGCTTCCTGCCGGAAGAACTAGTGCAAACGACAGGCGCGTATGGCTGCTTCTAAAAGGGCTATACGGCTTAAAACAGAGCGGTAAGGTGCGGAACGACCTCATCGATTCGTTCCTGCGAGCGCAGGGTTTCTGGAGATCTCAGGTAGACCCGCGCCTTTACTTCTTTCGGCACCGCGACAGACTTTGCGTTTTGACGCTCTACTTGGACGACATCTTACTTGTAATCCAACACTTAGTGCTGTCCGATCATGACTAAACTCACCGAGCGTTTTAAGATTAAGGACCTCGGAGACGCGCGCAAATGTCTCAGAATCTGAATTGACTACACGCGGACGGAATTACTATTCACCTAGACCAAACCACGATGGACCTGCTCGCAAAAATGGGGATGAAGCAGTGCATAATAACTTTGACCTCATGGTTGACAACCACTTTGAGGAAAATGGAGAGCCATTTCATGATATCACACTGTACTGCGAAGCAACTGACTGTCTGCTCTCGATATCAAATTGTCCGCGTCCCGATATCGCGGCCGCAACAAATTCTCTATCTCGGCTCATGTCATGCCCAACTTCGGTCCACTGGAATGGGGAAAGAGGATCCTCCGTTGTCTGAAAGATACGACCAACTCTGAGTTATTTTACAAGATTGTCCATGGCATCGCGTCGAACCTACAGTCGAGCATCTATTCTGATGGGAACTGGGCCGGAGATTCGTCTAGTGCGAAGCCAACGAGTGGATCAGTCCTCCAGATTAGTGGCATGACCATTTCATGGTCGCCGCGGAAGCAAACTACCTTAGCCCTGTCAACTATGGAGGCCAACTCCGTCGCTGCGTGCTTCGCTGTGCAGGACTGCATTGCAATCCATCAGCTTCTTTCACGAGCTTGGATTGATGCAACAAACCGATGCTGTCCTACTATGCGCGGACAACCAGCGGCGGTAAAATCGATGGGGAAAGCGATCTCCACTGAGCGAACGCGCCATCCATATGATTTAGTATCACATCATCCGGGATGCAATTGCCAACAAGAAAGTTCAAGTAGAATATTGCCCGAGAAACTAGCCCATATGTTCACCAAAGCCACCAAACACATCATATTTTGATGATTATGCAGTACGCTTCGACTCATAAGTCATGCTTGAGGGGGAGTGTTGCAATATCAAATTCGTGAAAGTATTATAGCGTTGGTATGCGATCATCGAGAGTGATGGACGCACATACGCAGAGTGATACGTCTGCAACGCATGTTCTTTTCGATTCAGTCAGAGGACAGACAGCAAGGATAACCTGGATTCCAAACTAACTACGTAACACTTCTTCATCAGCACCACAGATACGAGACTAAGGGGGTTGGTCTGCGCATAGTCCGAGCTTCGAAGTCTAGCTTTCTTTTATTCTCACTTTACCCACTAACTAACAATCAATCTTCGAATCCCCTACACCGCCGCACTCTCTTTGTCAACTTCCTTTTCTAACCTCCATCAGGGACGTCTTCTGGGTAATTCGCAGCTCTTTGGCACTTTGAATTCATAGGCTCGCAATGAATTTCCTCCTACGTTGTATGGCACTTTCAAAATCCACTACGATTTACGTTTTTTCAAGATAGGGGCTATGGGCTTACCACAAGTTTCACAACTGTTTTCTTGTAAATGTGTCATGCAATGAATAGGATCACCAACCTGAACTAGAAGACGTGGGACTGGTGCAGACTTCGTTCAGGCTTTATTCATGAATTGGAGATCAAGCCACCGCGTGAAAATTCACTACAATCTGGTATAATGTGGACTTAGATTGTCACACACTACTTCCGTGCTGGTGGTAGGGAGGGATTATCGAGAGTCTGGTTTTGGGAACAATATTGAAGAACGACGACTGGATAACTATACCCGATGATCTACGCTGCTTACTACAACAAAATGTGCAATTATCACGTCCCTCCTTGACAGAGGTGCTGACGTTGTCAGGGTGTTGCATGAGCGAACCCCTTGCCAATGCAACCTTAATTTGTTATCACAATTCCGCGGGCCATGGGATATATAAGTCGTGAATCGATTCGGGTGTATCGCTGGATCACATTGGATTTCCATCGCCTAAAGAGCTTCACAGCAAGATTTCCAAAACCAGCGTTAAATGGGGCCACCACTACGCAGCGAGTGGAAACCAAATATTTCAGAAACTTCCGTTTTCTTTCGCAAAAAACTCTATACCTTCAACTAGATCTCCGGTTTGTAGATTTAGCGATGCTTTCGTGTTGCAGTGTCGTGGGTCAGCCATGATTCCAGGCGAGCGATGATGTTGTACAATATGCTGGCATGGTAGCACGTGGCAACACTGTTGGAAACCCGATCGTGCTGTGACTTTCATGGTACCATCTCCGAACTGGTCTGTCTTCCTACCGCGTAATCAAATCTGAATCTTTTGGGCACGGTCAAGCAATGTAGCTCTTCATCGCGTCTACCCATAAAACGAACCTCGGTCCTTCGAATCGCGTACGATTTCTCCTTTGTGCTCCGTCCGCTAAATACTCCGACATCCTCAACCGAAAGACGAAGCGTAGCACCGAAACCCCCTATATGAATCGATGTCGGGCTGAGTCGAAGTTGCGGAGCTTGTGAAGTATCTTGAGGAATTGTAGTGTAACGGGTAATTCCGGTTTGCCGAGGGATCATGGTGATAATAGCGATTTTAGGCCCTTGGGTAACTACAACTCTATATCCGCAATGTTTCCAATGATAACACGACGCATGGTTAAGCTTCGCTAACACGGTTGAGGCATAGATCCCTGTGTATGAATTGTGCCATCCAAACTGCCAGCGTTATTTTGCAAACAAGGCGAGTTGGTATGAATGTTACTCTCTCTCTGCTAGAAGCCACTCCGCGAAATGTATCAGTTGACACCACCTTGTCCACGGTGACCACGTCCCAGCGTATTTGACGGTCGACGTCGTTGCCAGTGATTTAGCTTTGCTGGAACGTTCATGTATAGTTATAGTAAAGCTGGGATCACACACGATTGATGCCAACACGCAGAAAAGTTACTCTAGCGTGTTCTGAAAGCTTCCGCTCAGGCTCGCGAAGCTGCATCCGCCATCTAATTGGTTGATCCGAGCAAATGACCAGCTGATACTCTTAAGTTGAAATAGACATCCGCAAAACGTATTACACTGGTAATGTATTGACTGAGTGCATTATTGGTATCCAGACGATCGCATCATCTCACTGATGTCGATCCAACATTTCATGTGGACCATACGGCCGGCGGATCAAACGTACGAAATTGGTCCCCATGTCAATAGTGCTAAGGCCAAACACAATTGCTCTCGTATGTTGTTAAATAACAGATTTTCTGGTGAGGTGCGCACTATGAGCAATTCGTCGCAGTCAAATTGTATCTGGATAATCTTCTCGACTCCAGGATCCAGCACAGCAAGTCCTTGGTTTGACGAATCTATGTAAAACTCCACGTTGGGGGATGGTAGCTCACCAAGAATTCTCACTCGGAGAGCTGCTAAATGACCATAAGCGAGAATATCTTCAAACTATCTGAGGTCTCGAAAGCCCCGTCGGATAGTTGGATCCATTCAAATCGAGGTGCTGTCACTGTAAATTAGTGAAGCTACTGATAGAAAGGCTTTGACCCGTGGACGCAAGTTCCACCATAAAGAATCGACCCCAACAGCTTGCTTTTGAAGCTCCGCCTTCGTTGCTGACCGACGTGATACCCTTACAGAGTCTTTTCATTTTGCAAGCTGGAATGACACAGTTTGGAATTAGTGTTCCATAGCAACCCTAAAGCCACCAATTCCTATCACTACCCCGAGAACGTGGCTTCGTTTATGGACCGGGTATAGGGAGCGTGGTGTAGATGCAGCACGTTGTAGTTTATTTCCCATGTTGAGCTCAACTAGGATTGGTCATCGATCCATTCGTAGCCGATAAGATCCTCGTCATCATCAGAGTTAGATACTGATGCTTGAGAATTGGTCGACATGAGCCATGATATGGCTCTACCGAACAAACCGTAATACAAAGGAGATCCAGTCCAGCCAAAAGGTCCTAGCAAGTGAATGAGTAGGATATGCAACTCCTTTATAGAGGCAGTCATTAAAAATATTTGTGAAGCAATTGTGCGAAGATGTCGGTACGCACCACGCACTCACCGTTCAGTATACGGATGTTGGGGAGATTTTCAAAGTTTGCGAGAAATTCAAATCGTCGGGCAATCTTGGTATTCGTTCTTACACTTTCTCATTTGGTTATTTAAAGCACAGTAGTAACGAGAAGCCGGAATAATTGCAATATTACATCAGATTATTATTTTTAGTTTATAATAACCCTTAAATTTGACTTTGGGATGAGAATTCACCTCTCAAATAAGCAAAAATTGTACTCCGCAAATTCCCATGTGACGGCCAGCGTCCGAGGACTATTTAAAAAGATCTCTGTTATGAGAGCAAATAAAGTCCTCACCCCACATTAAGACATAGGTTGTTCAAATTTCGCAAATTAACACGCACTCAATACCCTAGCATAGGTACCCTTATCCTAATTTGTTGTTTCAGTTTCTACAGAAGTATTTGTGTTAATGCAGTGGTCGATACCAATCATGAAAATATTTTAATTTCATTATTCCTTGCTACCCTCTCGAATTTGCTGCGTCGAAGAGATGATTAAGCGGAAGTGGTTTGACCTGGTGGATGAAAATAGCAAAGCATTGACGTCGGTCGACTGTGTAACACTGCCGAACGATGCAATGTCTGTTGATTTTCGAGATGATCTAAAAGAAAAGTTCAAAGACAGTTATCTTGCCGGGATAACTGCGTCTGAGCTCACAGTCTTCGGAAACAGAACGACATACTACGCAAAGCAGAAGCTGTCAAGGTCGTCGTCCTCAGTGATCGAGTTCGGAAGCGATGAGGACAACTCGCTCGTTGTTCAAACACCGCAGCGAATAGATAGCCAGCTGCACTATTTCATCGTACCCGAAGTCTGTGAGCACGTCAAAACATCTGTCTTCCAGCTTGTTGATTCAGCCAAAGCAAACACAGATATCGGAATGGGTGGCTTTCAGCAAAACACTTGCGGTGGCGAGCGATAACATCTTGACAGATGAGTACACTTTGGAAAGCTTGATTCCTATCCGAATGACAGAAGGGCTGGGAACCTTCAAATTGTTGTTCGCAATCTTGATCTGGATTGTGTCATCCTTAAGTTGTTCCAGTCCAAGTCGTTTATTCGTCCATGAACAGAAGGCCAGATGATCTGGATGCACATGACGACCTTGTATTGGCGTTATATCGACGCGGAATTGATGCATGCCGAGAAGAGTTCAGGAACAAGATCGGATTTTACAGGCTTCATGCATCATCATTTGTCCGTTCTGAAGGCACTTCATATATTCTTGTCCAACCTACACTGGAGATTCTGGTACCGCACTTGTTTTGAAAGATGGATTCCTTATTGGTATCCACCTGGAAACGATCACTGTCCTTCGTGAGCAAATTGAACGTAAAACAATCATCAAGGATCGTTTGACGGATGTGAAAGGGTGTCTTTGTCAGAAGCCGTCAAGCACAAGATTGCTCTGCTCTGTTGGTGCATGAATTCAAGAATGTGGTATCCGAGTGAAAGTCAAACAAATTCATATGAATCATAATCGCAGAAGTGGATTCTTCTGTGATCCGAAGTTATTCAATTACACGGATATCTGTGATTTACCTGAAAGTCGCAATTGAGGCTTCTCCCTTGTAACTTGTTATGTTCAAATGCTGTTCATAATAGGCTTGATATCGCTCCATTGACGCAGTAAGTTCGTTCTGTTTGGCGATACGAGCCTGCACAACAGCGATCACTTTTTGTTGCGGTTTCAGCTCGGTTTCTTTTGGATTGGACGCAGCCCCTCGCTTCTTCATTGCTTTCCTTGTGCCTCGTTCTCCTTCCGCGCAAGTTCAACAAGCTCTATAACAAGCTCTATTCTCAACGTTTTAACTCCCTCCTCAAACGAGCCTCCTTTGTGAGAATACAATCGTGGTGCCCATCGTTGTTCGTCTTGAATTGGAAAGAATTGACATGAGCATTTATCGCCGCAGTAGCATGACTTGAATTTAATCAACAGATTCTTGTGTCCTTCAACATGTATGCCATTAACGCAGTTGAAGGCTGTTTACCGGTCGCACTTTCGATTGTAAGGTCTGCTCCATTAAGCAGGAGGGGTCTTGTAGTAGACGATCTTTGATTGCTGTATGAGGCAATTTTTGTTAGTATGCAAGCTTGTTAGCATCAGCACCACTACTCGCCTGAATTATCACCGCTGCTTCGTTTCGGTAGTAAATAGTAAGTGGCCGTACGGATAGCCGGTAAACCGAATTTGTCGATAGCTTCGACGGAGGCACAGCTATCAATTAATCAAATGGTGTCTTTGTGGGATGCCCCATGACGACAACAGCGATAGAAAAGCATAACATTGAAACTAGTCTAATAACGCTAGCTTGACAGTGGATCGTCGCTCACATGTTTCGGTGCCAAGTCCTTCCCCGTGAGACTCGAAACACTTGAACTCGTACTCGTGCTGGCCAATAAGAGTTCAGTTTGAGTCATGTACTGGAACGAGTCCGTTCCTTCGTTTTTATATATACTCACTCACGTAATTTAATAAATAAACATTTGGTTTGCCAACTCGTTCTTTCTTCAGGCCTTGCCTAACGTCGTCACTATACTCGCCTAATACGCTCGCGCGTTCCGGCTGTTACAAGGTCCGGGTTGTTTGGTAACTTCATCCTCAGCCAATCGCAGAAACATTAACTCATTTAACCTGGCTGTTGGCGATCCACCGTGTGGTGTTTCACACCGCTCCCACCTCGTAAATATGTCGGTTAGCGGCTAACAACACAGCGTTGTCGTCCACCTAACCTTCGTCGCGTTCTTCATGCGTCACCGGCTGCTTGTCGCAGATCTATTGGGGATCGCGGCAAACGTCTGTCTGCGCATCTCAATACCGATTCTGCCTTCTCCACCGCGTGGTAACTGTTAAACTGAGTGGTCTTGAGCATTGGCCGTTGGCTGCTGGTCGCGTGCCATTAGTCGTTTACCGTCCGCTGTTCCACTTGGGCCCAATTCCCGCGAGCCCTCCCGTGTTCTCTGGCGACCACTGGCGCCAAGATCATGATCATACGCCTCTCGTGCACCTTCATCAGAACGTAAAGAACCCACTCGTCTTGTACGTCGGTTGTTCTGATCACTCTTCAAGACAAAATCCTCATTGATCGCGTCACGTCTGAGACAAGGGATTCTATACGCATCTTCCTTCCCTTCAAAGGCTTCCGCAACTTTGCTTGAGGTAAAGAACCGCTCACACGCATCCAATGACACTCAACGTCTCCTTCATCTGTCGCAACTTGTTCTTCTCCCGTAGTTCGTATTCAAGTAGGTAGTGGGCAGCTTCATTATGCCGTAGACGTCGTTGTAGTTCCACCAGTTTTACACTCGAGGCTCGCCATGATGCATCCCATTCCATTGCTCGTCGAGGTCGATTTGACTTACTAACACCAGCCGTTGTTTGCACAGCCGCCGTCGTTGGTCTAACAGGCTCGCTTGTCGTCTGCTTATCATCGTTGCCGTCAAGTGCTTCTCATGTCCAAGTTGGGATTTAAATCGGCTACAGCTCGTTGATGTAGATCAACAGGATAGAGACAAGAAATCAAGAACGAGACAGGTGCTATAAATTGCTCCACCGTATTGTTCTGATCCCCTCGGTTCAGTATAACGTTTTTATAATCCAAAGGTTCTACTCTCCTCAAGGGCCCTATCCGTTGATGAACGAACTTCGTCGCTGTCAGACCTCAAGGTGGCCAAAACATCCATACGCCGCCACCAGGCTCAAATTTTCGTTGCTTGTTCACTCTACGATTGTAGTACTACGCTTGTCTAGGCGGTTCCTCCGCTCGCGCTTTCTCTGCGCATTTATGGCCACTTCTCAGTGCGGCTTCTAATCGTTTGTGATGCTCCGTTAGGTCTCCAGCTTCCGTAACACTTGTCGATCTCATCAATTCATTCGGCGTTCTCAATCTTCTACCCATCATCAATTCATTAGGAGATAGAGCTACAGTAGAATGTCTACCGGATATATTGTAAAGCCAATCAATGAATCCCGGTCATTCTGGCGATTTCGTGCATATGCATCGATTCAATATCTTTCCAGGTTCTGTGGAATCGTTCCACCAGCCCAATCATCTGGTTTATCTGTCTGGATTGCAACATCGTTACCAGTTCGTCAATCACCTTTCACGTCAGCTCAGGAGCTCCATCAGCTAAAATATGTACCTGTTAAACATAATGCCTTTAACATTAAGTAAAGTTGGTGAATCCAGTGGTAATAAACTACAACAACTTGTGAATTAGCGGAACGGCCATATCGATGGGATATTAGATTTCGGAAATATCAAAGCTCCTCTGACTCATGGAAGCTATATTGTTTTACTTCGATTAGACTCAGGAGTTGGTCATTGGGTTTATGTCCATAACAATGAATACTTTGATTCGATGGGCTTGGGACCACCAAGAGTTCTTGGTGCTATGAAATATAACGATAAACAGTGTCAGGGGACAGAAGATGACTATTGCGGATTGTGTAGTCTGTTATATTTTAATACAATCGACACGACATATTGAGAAAATTGTTACGACTTCAATACAGAAGCTTCACATCGTAAATATATAGTAATCATGAATAGAACCAGACGATATAGAGGAAGGGAGTTGATGAAGTTGCTCCAAAAGATTGTCATAGAATCGATGCAGTAATGAAGTATCTAAAAAGGTTGAAACGTCCATTTCAAAATACTTCAATTAAGAGAGTTTTACGAAATATAGAGAAGATTTACTCAGAGATGGATTTGTTAGCAAGGAAATTATTTGGAATTTCATCAACAATATGGTATATCAGATACTGTAACGCAAACATCTAAACGAATTCCTCAGCAACATGCAACCCAACAGCTGTGTTTAAGATAGGAAGGACGCTATCTGGGCAGTTTCAACGGCAGGTTCAACGGTAACGTCTAATTGCTTTGAAGCGGCATTTGACGAGCGGCCCCACGTCAATCCATGGCCATAGGCCAAACCATGGCCATGTCATACATGCCGCACCCATGACTAAGAATATGCAATATCTCGCCGCCCACACATGGTCAAGAAGCATCGGTGGAGGAAGAAGGTAAAGGCGCTGCTAGGCAACAGCAGTCGAAGCCTACCTCTCCACGATACTCGCCCAGACGATGCGCTATAAAATGTATTTGCAACAACAACAGCAGATACAGATGCACGAGGTGATGGCACAGCAAGTAGCCTTCCAGCAGCAGCTACTCTCACAACAATAGCAGTCCCGATTTCACCAGAAAAGGAGATCCGTTGATTTTCAAAGGTAATGTCTAGGTGGATCTGGAACTTTGGATATTTAGTACTGAGCAGTACTATGCTCAACGCCGAGCGGAAATAAATTGCGGCCCCTCGACACGTTATTTGCGAATCTGGGCAATTTTTCTCAAACTTGGATTGCGATTATTAGCTCTCGTAGTAGAGATCTCATCAACCAACAACGTAGGGTCTATTCAAGTTCAAATTTCGTGAACAGTTCCGGGATCACGATTTCCAGCAAAGCGTCCTCACAAAGCTGTACGATTTGCATTGGCAAGGGTCTCAACAGGAATATGCCACAAAGTTCCTTTGTCTCTTGTCGCAGCTTTACGAGGAATTATCTGAGCTTGTTAAACGCTGGATGCATCAACGTAATCGGTGGACTGAAACTAGCAGAACGTTCATGATAGCGTGTAGACAACTATAGGAATGATCCAACGCTACGAGCCCTCACAACCATCTCAATGAGCGTGAAATGGTGATGGGAAGAAGAGAATGAACAACAGCAACGACTAGCAGACGAGGGAGCACGAGCGCAGAAAGGAGGAGGCGCAAAACCAACCTCCGCCAAAATAGACCACACGATCGACATTTGTCGTACCCGGAAGCGCGATGCTCAAGCTGCCGCGGCCGTCAAATACTATCCACCAAAACCAATAATTTGACGCGGTAGGTCGGTCACCTATCGAGCGGATACGTACGGAGCGTGTTTACAGTTCATTATCCGTCGGTCATAACTGTCCGACTGGTTTCACCATATATTTGTATTCCTAATTTAGCCAAACAGAAAATGTAAGAACTTCCAGGTTGTAAGTCTCCTTAGAGTTCTGAATGTGTGCTGAGGTCACGAGTAAAGCCCTTCTTCCCGGAAGACAACCTAAAACAATACGGAATTTGAATACAATATACAGCGTTAGCACGTTCGAATACAGGTTGATTTCGGGATGCTCTAAACACCCCCCACAATTAAATACTGGAGGAATCAATACAATTTCCTTCCTAAACATAGCAATCAACAGTCAGATCCTTGGGGTGATCGCTACTAAACCTCCTAAGGTAGCAACCATTGAGAGTTTTCGAGAAAAACAGCTTTACAATTGATCAACCAAATTCGCACTTTAGTGAATTTTGTGAAACAAAGCCTTTTTTAACCCCTAACATATTTTGCAGGTGTATCGCCAGTGATCGTCCCATTTCAAAATACCCCAACAATGAAGAGGTTTACCGGTGCAGCAGCCACGACCTCCTTCACGTCCGGCAGTTGACCGACCGCTACAACTAGCTGAAATTCGCCTGGAGCCATCCAATGTGGGGGTATCGGATAATACCCCGGTGGGCCGCATTAGATCATCGGGGGCTAAATGTCGACTAAAATTACTGCAGACAGATTAAGAAGACGCAAAAGACAACGCTTCCGAAGAGAGTGAGTGAAATGACGACTTCGCGTCCAATTCGGACTAGGTATCTGCTAGCGGAGCATCCATGTAAGAGTCTCCAGAGCTAGAATCGGAGGAAGAGTTTGAGGGAATAGACTGTAGCATTACTTTGAATGAATAAGACCTTCATGAGAAAGTGACACATTGATTCAAGGCGGTCGCAGCTAGGACCAACGCCTCCAAGGCAAATCCACGGTTCTACAAAACTCCCTCTGTTCTGTGGCTTACATGACAGCGCAAGAGAAGAGACAAAGCATTATCATATTCTTGACCATGTTAATGAAGACATATACGGCTGTACGCCGTCGTGAAACAGGTGAGAGATGTTACATAGTTGGTCAGGTTGTGCTTTTGTAGCAATTATGTAGGTTAAACTTGTTACTACGGCACACACCTACACTACTACTACGCTTTCCTCTCCGCTCTCTTCACCGCGATTGTGCAAAAACCAAACTGAGCTTCGACCTTTGTCTTAGCTCCTACGACCTACTGTCTTCGACTACCGTGACTCCTGTGTGCGACCTTGCGTTGTACGGACCAAGTTGCACACGCCAGCGAGATGTACGACCAACATCTTAACAAGAGGCAGACATTTGCCCATTATTTGCTGTTGTTATGTCGAGTGTGTCGCGAGTCATGGTGTGCTGTTACGGTGTTTGAACGGCAACCATCCAAATTCAAAGGGGTACTTCTCAATCATAAAGCTTGGCAGCCACATTAATCTCAACGTAACTAAAATCAACATTCGTTGGGTGGTACATTGATTTCGTCGTTTCGCGAAATCATTAGGTGGCGTTGTTCCGTTACATGCTCTGTCAAAAATAATGGACGGAATAGTGAGGAAACAGTATTCTCACAAAGACTTCTCCCACACTACTTCACTTGGAATCAGCTTCATACAGACATACATAGATCCGTTCTTGAAAATAAGTTGGAAGAACTGCGACCATCTACTTTGAGGTAGTTTCCCCAACGCTGTAGCCCGATTATTCGTTTTCGGTCCCCGAGGAGCAATGTCTGCGCAGTCATGTACACTAAAATGAAGTTTGGCGTCACAACAGAAATGACGGAAGAACTTGGTCGTCACATTACTGCTGCAAAGAAACAAGGTGAGTTGTGGACATAACAATAATTTAGTTATCCTCATGGATTCTAATATCAATTTGTTTTGTTTGGAACATTTTCAGAGGTCTGAGCACAAAAATGACCTACTTTTACCTTCAAACGAGCACGCTGTTATCGTCGTGGCCTTAGTCAAATTTTGACTTTTGATTAGTGGCACGGTATACCGGTATTTGTGGTATACTACAAGTCAGGTAAGTCGGTATCTACCGGCTCATGCATTTCGGAACCATCAACAGAACCAGTATCATCGGTGTCAGATAGATACGTGATATTTAAAAATAGGGGGCCCGGGGGATTCGAAGTTCGAATGAATTAATATAGGTATACGATGAATCTATAATGTAGATGTATTACGTATATGAACAGGCCCAGACGCTCCACGATGTCGCAATTCAACCAATAAGCACCAAATTAATTAAAATGATTCAAAATCACAAATGAATAAAGCACCTTCCAAATTCAATAAGCGCGGTCGAGGAAACCACGACAAATGCGGAGAAAGATCCAGTTGTTGAAGTGGTTGGCATATTTTAAATCAGGAAACGATGCTAATGAAATTAACAGGAGTCTGTTAGTGATAAGATATTTCTAGATAATTGCAAACAAACAAATTCCCTGATAGACAAACATTAAAAGCATTTTTACCAAGCGATGGATCTATTCTAACAGTAAGTAGACTTAAAAGTTCCAACTAGCTTGTTGCAAACGTATCACGTCTACATTTAGTAGTTTAGTGGGAGATTAACGCGCTAGCGACGGAGCAACTGACCGATCATGCCACACATTAACTACTTTTGAAGCTCAACAGACCTCTGTTCTGGAACGTCTCGGATTTGACCCTCCAGATCCATGGAAATTACCTTCGGAGTCACGTTTGGATACTCCAACCGTAGGTAACTATCATTTCAGATTACCGGAAGTATGAAGCTAGTAAAACGATTCATCCTATAACTGGTTAATTAACTTTTTCTTTCTTCTATGAAGCTCACCAGGAAGTAAATATGTGGTTTTCCATTGGTGTGGCACCATCCATCCTGTCATTTTGGGAAAGGTGAACGAATTGGCCGCTACTCTCTACCTTTAGTAATTGGTAAAGCTGAAGGAATGGAAACGATTAAAATGGCCAAGTCGCTTACCGCTACAGTCAGTTTAATATGGCCGAGCCGCTCCATGAATTTTCAAATTTGGCATACGCTACATAGCTAGCAAAACGATTCATCCTGCAACTGGTTAATCAATTCTACTTCTCCTATATCAATTGCTAAAGTAGCCACACTAGATTGAGATATTGAGGTAGTTTGAGTGACTTGAATATCTCTTATAAAATCTCCGTGCATGGTACTACATGAATTGAAACGTAATGCACCGTTGTCGATGTGGTACAATATCAGATTTGGACGTACCCCATATCTCAAAGCTGTTCAAAGTAGAGTAAAATTAGTTCTTGCTAGAATCGCCCAACCACACTTACAAACTAAATTTAGCTAATAGCACATTAACTAATTTGAATCGTCGGTGATGGGACTTACGTTTTTAGAAGTCAATACATTGTCGTAAATCCACAGGTCCGCAATCCATAAACATGTCATGGACTTTCCAATGTGTATGAATCCGGTAACCCAGAAATGTTTGAACTTGTTCATCCGATACGGGCTCAAACAACGAATCAGCAACGGTATCCTCGCTGTGTCGCACTCATTGCTTGTATTCTCTTGCCTTTCGAAGCTGCTGGAGGCTCTCATTTCGCGACTCATGAACCCGATATTTCTTGACTGCCTTAAGCTTGTTGTTATTCTTCTGGTGAGTCATGATAAGAACAAGAAGAGCTTCGTAAAAGTGGTTTTGAGGGTCACACACGATGGATATTCCACGACTTGGGCCAAACCCATCAGCAATCTATTATACGTTTCTACGAATTGGCGAAAACATAGCTACACTAAAGATTCTCGTAAAACTCTTCAATCACAAACCATCCAGAACGCGGTTGCACAAGTTGTGGTGAGGTGTAGCGTGAATGTCGTTCGATGACATCCAAAAACAGCCCCCAAACGACAGTTCTTCGAACTGCGAATTACATCACGTGTCCTCAATTGACTAAAATACGAATAGAGCTCCACACAATCACCAAAGAAAACAAAATGGTGAAGTTCATGTGCATGTTGGTAGGAGCGAGGGGAAGTGCGTTCTCTGTGCTAATCAAGGATAGCGACTTGGACCAAGTCACGGTGGATGAAATGAAGAAAGCGATTGCAGGGGAGCTGAAGTATGACCTCGCATCGAGCAAGCTGCAGCTGTTCCTCGCCAAGAAGGGCGACGAAACGTGGCTCGAATCAAGCACAGATGATGTGAAGAAACTCAACAAAGGGGGGAAGACTGCTCTAATCGAAGCGCTGACACACGAAGACAATGAACTTGATGGAGAGTTTAGCCTCGAGGAGATTCTCGAGGGGATGCCAGAACCGAAAACCAAGCAAATCCACGTGTGGTGGTGGTTCCGACCGAAGATGTGATTTTGCCATTTGCGCAGCAAGCTGATCTCGTTTGGAAGGAACCGAAGTCTTTAGTCGGAACGACTGGTGCGGAATGGGATTTCCAAAATTCATTGGATCTCGGCAACCTAGCATCTACTATCGGTCGTCATTATCAAGCTTGGAGAGACGGAAAGACGGACAAGCGAAGTCATCCGCTATTTGTGTGTCTAGATGGGCCTGGGACTGGAAAGTCGAGATTGCTTGACGAATTTCCAAACGTCTTGCAGCAGCAAATCCTTTCTGGACAAGGTGATCCAGCAATGAAGCAGCTCTTGCGTCAGGCCTATACATTCAAGGTTACATTTGAGAATGGAACAACCGACAATTATGGCATTTCTGATCCCAGCAAGATGATCGGAACGCGAATGCTATACCAACTACAAGATACTGTCGATTGGACTACATTCAGAGAGAACCCAGACAATCAGGTGTTCCCTGGACAAGTATTGTCAAAATTGTCAGCAATCACCGGAACTGATTCCAGCCAAATGTGCGTGATTCTCTGTGTCGATAGCTTGCAAAAGCTTCAGCATGAACCAGGAAGCAAGCATTCAGACTTTTATACGGCGTTTGCGTCGCTGTGTGACATCGTCAATGCCTTTAAGTGCTGGGTAATTGCGATCTGCACGGCGACTACTTACCAGCCAGTGAATGAATTTCTGGCCGATTCACCACAATGGTGTGTGATGTTGCAGACGACATCTTTGAAGCGCCCGACAATTAACGGAAGAGACGTATTTGATAAAGTCAGCGATGGCAATGAATCTTTGACGCAGCTATTGGTGGATGACATGGGCGGGCATGGCAGAGCATTGGAAGAATTGTTCAACGTAATGCGGCAAAACCAGGGGAAAGCTTTTGAATTCGTTTCGGTAATTCACAATGTACTGGCTGCCATTCGACAAGCATACCCTGCGATAGTTGCCCAGATGCACAGTATGAAGCAAGCATTTCTTGCGGTGATCTCTCATCGGGAAGTTGATGGAAACTCGCGCTTTGGAAGTCTAACGCTTGATCAAATCATCTCGTGCGGGTTGATTCGACTAAATGGAATCCACCTCCAATGTCCGTTCGTACTCTATATGCTGCTGGAAACTCATGATATTCCGTGGAACAAACATGCTACTTACGCACCGGCGGAGCGATTAGAAGATTTGAAGCCTTGGCAGCTTTGGGAGCAGTTTAACTGCAAGTTCCGTGCGTTGAAATCTGAAGCTTTCTCTCGGAAGGAACCTGTATTATGGACGGATATACATTATGGAGCACGGTTTGGCGATGGATGCAATCGGCAAGTTATTGAGCGACAATTAACGTTTGCGATTGCAACAAAGCGGATGCCAACTAAGACCAAAGGTTTCGAGAAAGGAAGGTGCTCGTGCGGTAATGATTCTGGTAAGTGCTTTCTGTATCAGCCTGCAGACGGGTCTCCGTCAGGAGATGCCTTTCTGTGTCTGGAAGATGCGACGAAGGGCTTCTTTCACGAGGTTCACCACTGTGAATGCGTCAATGAGAAGCTATCACTGGACGTTTTTGATCAAGACAGGTCTAAAGCTGCAGGTCCTGACGATCTTTTCATCATGTATTGCACGAGCAGAGTGACACCAGATCTATGTGTGGTACCAAATTCCGCGCTTGTCGATGCCACCTGCTGGGAAGCGTACTATGGTCCTTTTGCTGCTCGTGCTTTCTTCATCAAGTCTGTTCCTTCACCGTGCATCAACACGAGCTCCCAGGCCCAGCTGGAATTCGTGGAGGGTGTGGGCCCACACTACAGTACCCGAATAGCAAAGAAGCGTCCGTTCACGAGTTGGGAAGATGCTCTTGTCAAGACAAACATTCCAGCTAAGGTTCTCAAGCGATTCAATTTCAACACGGACCCGCGTTAACAAATCAACTACCACGGACTGTGCGCGAGATTTCTTTTCCTTCTCAATCAAGAGAAGCAGAATCAGAATGCGTGATATTGAATACAAGATATCTCCCAATAGTCGGTAGTGACGTCCTCAGCGTTAAATGAAAGTTCGATTACTTCAGTTCTCATTATGCATTGTAGCTACACTGTCAATACTAAATGTCGCCATCACCTCCGTCTCAGTTGGATACCAACTCTGATAGGTTTTAGAAAGGATTCCAATCTCCAACGACAACCATCACTAGTTTGACCTCTATGTCGATGTTGTTCCTGTTCTCGGTCCTGCTTGCCTGGCTGAGTATTGATGTTGCAGCTAACATTCACAAGCAACAATCATGAGTGTTTTACTCATTATCTATCGGTGTTACACGATTGCAACGTAAATTGTATGTATTAAAATGTGTTGTAATCACATCACCGTAGAATAGAGATCACCACCGTTGTCGTACGTTCGCGGAATGCCTTCTGCCGTCAGACGCGAACTCATTTGTTCAGTATTTTAATATTAGGTGTAGGAGTAGTCTTGAGTTCGAGTTGCATATCTGCCGTGTAGCTGTTGCTAGTAATTAGCTTTACATACAGGTATAACATAACGATTTTAAAATCGATGAATCAACTATCTAACGAACCAGATGAACGTTCATATCGATGGGATGTTAGATTTCAGAAATGTCAAAGCTCCTCTGACTCATGGAAGCTATATTGTTTTACTTCGATTAGACTCAGGAGTTGGTCATTGGGTTTGTGTCCATAACAATAAATACTTTGATTCGATGGACGTGGGACCACCAAGAGTTCTTGGTGCTATGAAATATTGTGGAGACCGTTTCCAGACTTCTAGTCGACGTACGCGACCTTAACGGCTGTCACCATTGCGCCTACACGGTTCGAGCCAAGACCGTCCGAGCGGTTCGGCCGGAACCGCTCTGGCATTGGTTCATCTCAAGATCAGGATTCGTTGGTGCTGAACACCGGAGCGCTTGCAGCCTCTAGGGCTACCCTGTAGGAGGAGTAGTTTGGATAACACGGGTTATACACTCACTTCGCAACTAGCATTTAAGCGCGCAACGTCATAAAGAATTCTTTGACGACCAGACAAGCTTCGCCATGCCAGGCATGGGACCTGACTACGACTACGACGCCGAAGGCGATGTCATGATGGCGATGCCTCAGCCGATTTTTGAGGTGACCCGAGCTCCTGGACTGAAGGTCTGGAGTCAGTCAGCTATCACCACGTTCCTCCGCGAGCGAAGGCAGTATGAGGACAAGGTCGCTGAGCAGTGCGGGGCCACGGGCGAAGTCGAAGCAGCTGTGGCCCGGAGTGTTCGATCAACTATCGAGCCCAGGGTGTTGGAGCATGTGGCTACCTACATCCTGAAGAAGAAGGTCAGCAGCGTAACGGATGATATGCTGCTCGCCGAGATGAGACGCAAGGTGGGGACGATGATGAACGATCGCGTCCCCGACGTAACCCAACTGTTTGCACGCGAGCTGAAGATGGACCTGTCCGAAGTTGATGTCGAAGCGCGGATCGCCAGCTATTTGATGGCCTTCGACCGACTGATCGAGGACAATGGCCTCACTGGAATGCTCGGACGTGATCCGGTTGTTGGAAATGATGGACGCCAACGTATGAAGCTTCGCTGCAAGCTCTTGTTGAGCAATGTCACTCCCGAGATGCTGAAGATCGATTTGACACGACTTGTGGATCTGACCCACCGTGGGGCAAAGGCTGACGACCTGGCCCTGCACGACCTCATGGTTGAGCGTGCTACCCGGCAGCAGCAGTACCATCTCATGCAAGCAGAGATGAAGCAGAATGCCGGCCCCCGACCTCACGAGAAGCCAGCAATTTCCAAGGTGCCACAGCGCCAGTCTAAGTCGCAGCGGCCGAACAAGCCACAACCGCGAGGGTCTAATGTCGCTGGAGGAACTGGAGGCAGTGGTGAGCAACGGAAACCTCCACGCGACGGATGTCTCGTCTGCAAGGGCACTCACTGGGCTCGTGATTGCCCTACAGCCACGGAGGGGAAGAAGGCTGATGTGATGAGGTCCCTACGTGAACGTAAGGAGCGCCAGGCCGAGCGCGTGAAGCGCGTCACAGCCGACGACAAGCCGACGTTCCGGAACGCCGTGATAAATGGAGTGCTGGATGTACCTTTCTGCCCTGACACGGGCTCAGACGCCAACATCATTGGACGTCCCGTGCTCGATGAGCTGCTGGATCTGATTCCAGGCTTGCCGACACATAGAATGGAGCCCCCGATGACGGTGGTCGCGGCAGGTGGCAGCACGATGACCTGCCACGAGAAGGTCCATCTCGACCTGCAAATTGTGACTGGAGCTGGCCCACTGAAGCTGGAGAACATCGAGTGTCTCGTGCTGGAGGCCCCGGAGGAAGAGCTGCTGCTCGGCAGGACTACGCTGCAGTCCATCGGTGTCGACCTAGACGACATCTTTGAACAGCTGGCCCAGCAACATATCGAGGAAGCCGAGGCACAGGCCGACGACATCCCCACGGACCACGTGGAAGTGCTGGGAGCCGACGATGGGGAGGAGATTACACCGCTGTTACACACTCTGGTCGATGATGCTATCGGGGCAGGGTTTGATGCAACTCTCGCCGATGACCTGAGGGAGCTCGTCGTTAGCTACAGCGATATTTTCCGTCTACGCCTTGGCCGCGATGAGCCTGCCGATGTTGAGCCTCTGGATGTACGCCTGGTGGCTGATGCACAGCCCTACCGTAGTGGCGTGCGTCGCTACCCCGAAGCACAACGGCAATTCTTGCGGAATTACGTACGTGAGCTGGAGGCAGCGGGGCTAGTGGAACGGAACAATAACAGTCGCTGGTCATGCCCAGCACTACCGGTAGCCAAGCAAGGCACCAGCGAGTTTCGAATTACCATCGACTACAGGCCTGTCAACAAGCTGACGGTCCCTTTAGCAGGGGCAGCGCCCAACCTGTCAGTGGTGGTCGAGTCTGTACGGGGTGCCTATGGCTTCGGTACCTTTGATTTTCACAAGGGCTTCTGGCAAATGCCACTCCACCCGAGGTGTCGAGAAATGTTCAGTTTCGTAACGGAGGATGGCGTCTTTACGCCCACGAGGGTGCCGCAAGGAGCGAGTGACTCCGCTGTGCACTTTCAGGCGCAGATGAATGAGGTCCTGAAGGACATCCTGTTCCACAGCGTACTGGTTTGGATCGACGATGTCCTTCTATATGCTACGACGCCCAGAGCTTTCTTGGAGAACCTGAGCAAGTTTTTCTCGATCCTTCGCCAGCGCAACCTGAAGCTGAATGCCAAGAAATGCAAGCTTTTTGCCCGCCGTGTGAAGTGGTGCGGTAAGGTGATCGACGGTGAAGGTGTTGAACATGACCCGGAACGCCTAGCGGCACTGCAAAAGATGCCACTTCCCCCGACAGGTGCCGCTCTCCAGCATTTCCTTTGCGCCCTCAACTGGCTGCGCGACTCGATGATTGACTTTGCGCGGACGGTGGCACCCCTCCAGGAGAAGCTTGAGCACGTTATGCGCGAGCGCGGACGCCGGAAGTCCCAGCTCAGTGGTGCCAAACTCAGCTGGTCGGACGCAGATAAATTGGCATTCCAGCAAACGTTGGAGATGGTGAAGCGATCATGCAAGTTGATCTTCCCCGACAAAGGCGCCACCGTGTGCTTGTTCAGTGATGCATCGCTTACTGGCTACTCCATCGTGATAACTCAAGTGCGTCGTTGGCAGGATGGGGCCCCTGTCGAGGATCAATCGCACGAGCTCCTTATCTGCCGTGGTGGTCTGTTCAAGAACGCACAGCTGAACTGGTCTATCGTCGAAAAGGAAGGTTACCCTATAGTCAAGGCTTGCAACGACCTCGACTATATGCTGGAGAGGGAGAAGGGGTTCCACATCTACTGTGACCATTCCAACCTCATTCAGTTGTTCTCACCCGATCGAGAAGTCAAGCAGCACATTAAGGGTAAGTTGCAGCGTTGGGTACTCAAGATGGTAAGCTGTCGGTATGTCATCCATCACATCGCGGGCGAGAAGAACCTTTGGGCTGATATCGTCTCTCGATGGGGACAACCTCCCGCTGCAGAGTCCGAGACGGCACTCGCTGTGAAACGTGTGACCACAAGATCAGCACAAACGCTATCGGAACTGCGCCCGCTGCAGGATGAATCGTTCACTTGGCCCACACGGCTCAGGTGGTGGAGGCCCAAAAGAAGTACAGAAGCGATGCACCCGTGGATGCGACTACGGTTGACGGTGCTACGGAGGTCGGTGGCAAGCTATGGGTGCCTACGAAGGCGAAGAGCCTTGTCAAGCGTTTGTTTGTGATCGCACATTGTGGGTCACAAGGCAACCGAGGCGTTCATGTGATGGTCGAGCTGCTGGATCGTCATTTTGCGCTGGATAACACCCGCCAGTCCGTGGTTCGATTTATCAATGACTGCCTTCTCTGCAAGCACGTCAAAGGCGGCACCATTATTCAGCGCGATTGGACCGTAGACAGGACGGTGGCAGCACGCAACGCGTGCATGCACATGGACTACCTGTATCTGGGTGAGAGCTATGGCGATGCTCAGTACGTCCTCGTCCTCAAGGATGAGTTGACGCACTATTGTGAGCTAGTACCTGCTGACTCAGCCGACAGCCAGACCGCCGTCGAAGCCTTGCTGGATTGGCACAAGCGGTTTGGTATCCCGGAGATGTGGATCTCCGATAACGGGACACACTTCAAGTGTCAGGTCATGGAGGCGCTTGCCGATCGTCTCGGTGTGACGCACAGTTTTGTCCCTGTTTACTCCCCGTGGATCAACGGCACGGTGGAGCGGTTGAACCGAGACATCCTGCAGGTGCTGAGGGTCATGTTGCTCGAGAATCATCTCGACACCCGGAACTGGGTCCATCTGCTGCCACTCGTTCAAGCCAACTTGAACCATAGCCCAGTGCTGTCGCTCGGGAACTGCGCTCCCGTCGAACTCTTCACGGGCCTACCTACACCATCTGCACTGGACGTGGTGGTTATCCCAGGAGAACGGGTTCCAAGATCGCTCCCGCTGGACAAAGACAATGTGAAAGCGGCGATCGAAGATTTGCGCCACAGTCTACATGGACTTCATCGGGTGGTGTGTGACAGGCGTGAACAGCGCCGCACCGCAGCGATGGCTAGGTCGAGCGGAGCTGTGTGCAACTTCTCGGAAGGCGACTATGTACTATGGTCCCGCGTCGACCAGCGTCTCCGAGGCAACAAACTACTGGTGCGCTGGGTAGGACCTTTTCAAGTCATTAAGGCCCTACCTCACTCCTTCCTCGTCCGACATCTCCTCACTGGTGCTGAGTATGACGTTCACGGGTCGAGACTGAAGTTTTACTATGATGGAGATCTCAACGTCACCGCTGAGATTCGTGAGCACGTCTCACTGCAAGGGATCGTGTTGGAGGTGCGCGAGGTGGTCGACCACCGGCACAATGCAGCCTCGGGCGAGCTCGAGCTTTTGGTGGCCTGGCGTGGGCTCCAGGATATTGAAAATTCCTGGGAGCCCGCTCGATCGATCAAGCATGATGTCCCCGCTCTTGTGGCCAAGTACGCGCAGGACAACGACGTCACCGAGCTGATGTAGCCATTTCAGGGAGTACGTCGTCTTTGCTGTCTTGGGAGGCGATGTGGAGACCGTTTCCAGACTTCTAGTCGACGTACGCGACCTTAACGGCTGTCACCATTGCGCCTACACGGTTCGAGCCAAGACTGTCCGAGCGGTTCGGCCGGAACCGCTCTGGCATTGGCGGAGCGCTAGCAGCCTCTAGGGCTACCCTGTAGGAGGAGTAGTTTGGATAACACGGGTTATAAACTCACTTCGCAACTAGCATTTAAGCGCGCAACGTCATAAATATAACGATAAACAGTGTCAGGGGACAGAAGATGACTATTGCGGATTGTGTAGTCTGTTATATTTTAATACAATCGACACGACATATTGAGAAAATTGTTACGACTTCAATACAGAAGCTTCACTTCGTAAATATATAGTAATCATGAATAGAATCAGACGATATAGAGGAAGGGAGTTGATGAAGTTGCTCCAAAAGATTGTCATAGAATCGATGCAGTAATGGAGTATCTAAAAAAGGTTGAAGTGTCCATTTCAAAATACTTCCAATGAAGAGATTTTTACGAACGATAGAGAAGCCTGGATTTGTGGTATCTCGAAATTCCATCAGATACAAACAATGGTTGATTGATACTGGACATACCCGTATATTGCGCAAAGCAATCATTGAGAACATCTGAAACGACAAGTCGATGGAGTTGTGCTCAAATATTATGATGGATGCGATAAAATACGTTTTCCTGTATCAATGAGCTTTTCTTTGGTATTCTGACACCTCTTGATTCTTGCACTAATTAAAATCAATTTCTTTACAAATCTGTATTGTGTTCAGATGCGAAATGTTTTTCTATTTTCGGGTTCTCAAATAAATCACTCGTATTTCAGTATATACCAGTTCATGGAGCACGACATGTTCAACATATCATCGATAGATTCGTGATATCCATGTTTTTTGTGTCTATATTAGTAAATATGTTTAATATATGTCGTATTAACCCTGTAAAACAGCATCATTCCAAATGGCGGACAGACTGGTCTGGTTTCTTCTTGTCGATCAACACGGGGTGGCGTACAAGGGAACAACCGCAAGTTCTGTGTCTATCCGCTCCAACTATGTGATCGATCAGTTCAGAGACGCTGTAAAAACCAAGTACGCGGATAGTCATCTGGAGGGAATAGATCCATCCGATCTTCTCGTCTACGCCGACAAGAAAGCATTTGGTGTGAATACCGCGGATGCTCCCACTAATCTAAGGTCGTCACGTTCGATGAAAAAAGGGTGGAAGGAGAAAACGAAGAAGTTGGTCTTGGAACAGATGAAGATCATGCTCTGTTGGTTGTTGTTCCGGATCAAGATGATATGAATCCTTCCTACTTTATCGAACCCAATATTCAAGGCAATGTCAAGAACTCCATTTTCCGCATTTTGGATACAGGAAATGCCGACAAAGCCGTTGGAATGGGTGTTTTCTTTCGTAATAACCTTGCTGTGACCTGTCGTCATAATTTAGCAGATTTACAAGTTGTAAATAGTATGGTAACTGTACGAGCACCAAACAGTGGTCAGGAAGTGGTTATCCAGCTTCGTGTGGTCTATCGTGATACTGATTTGGACTTTGCAATTTTGCAATCACACCATCCACGGCCTTTCATGCTGCCATGGACTGGAAATCCGGTCAATCTGCGAGGATGTAATCTTGTCTTGGCGTCATTTATTGATCCATATCTACCAATGTACCAGAACGAAATTGGATTCTATTCAGTACCTGGAATCTGTGGAGCATGAGCTCCTGTTCAGACTTGGATCTATTCAAGTTCAAATTTCGTGAACAGTTCCGGGATCATGATTTCCAGCAAAGCGTCCTCACAAAGCTGTACGATTTGCATTGGCAAGGGTCTCAACAGGAATATGCCACAAAGTTCCTTTGCCTCTTATCGCAGTTTTACGAGGAATTATCTGAGCTTGTCAAGCGCTGGATGCATCAGCGTAATCGGTGGACTGAAACTAGCAGAACGTTCATGATAGCGTGTAGACAACTATAGGAATGATCCAACGCTACGAGCCCTCACAACCATCTCAATGAGCGTGAAATGGTGATGGGAAGAAGAGAATGAACAACAGCAACGACTAGCAGACGAGGGAGCACGAGCGCAGAAAGGAGGAGGCGCAAAACCAACCTCCGCCAAAATAGACCACACGATCGACATTTGTCGTACCCGGAAGCGCGATGCTCAAGCTGCCGCGGCCGTCAAATACTATCCACCAAAACCAATAATTTGACGCGGTAGGTCGGTCACCTATCGAGCGGATACGTACGGAGCGTGTTTACAGTTCATTATCCGTCGGTCATAACTGTCCGACTGGTTTCACCATATATTTGTATTCCTAATTTAGCCAAACAGAAAATGTAAGAACTTCCAGGTTGTAAGTCTCCTTAGAGTTCTGAATGTGTGCTGAGGTCACGAGTAAAGCCCTTCTTCCCGGAAGACAACCTAAAACAATACGGAATTTGAATACAATATACAGCGTTAGCACGTTCGAATACAGGTTGATTTCGGGATGCTCTAAACACCCCCCACAATTAAATACTGGAGGAATCAATACAATTTCCTTCCTAAACATAGCAATCAACAGTCAGATCCTTGGGGTGATCACTATCAAACCTCCTAAGGTAGCAACCATTGAGAGTTTTCGAGAAAAACAGCTTTACAATTGATCAACCAAATTCGCACTTTAGTGAATTTTGTGAAACAAAGCCTTTTTTAACCCCTAACATATTTTGCAGGTGTATCGCCAGTGATCGTCCCATTTCAAAATACCCCAACAATGAAGAGGTTTACCGGTGCAGCAGCCACGACCTCCTTCACGTCCGGCAGTTGACCGACCGCTGCAACTAGCTGAAATTCGCCTGGAGCCATCCAATGTGTGGGTATCGGATAATACCCCGGTGGGCCGCATTAGATCATCGGGGGCTAAATGTCGACTAAAATTACTGCAGACAGATTAAGAAGACGCAAAAGACAACGCTTCCGAAGAGAGTGAGTGAAATGACGACTTCGCGTCCAATTCGGACTAGGTATCTGCTAGCGGAGCATCCATGTAAGAGTCTCCAGAGCTAGAATCGGAGGAAGAGTTTGAGGGAATAGACTGTAGCATTACTTTGAATGAATAAGACCTTCATGAGAAAGCGACACATTGATTCAAGGCGGTCGCAGCTAGGACCAACGCCTCCAAGGCAAATCCACGGTTCTACAAAACTTCCTCTGTGCTGTGTCTTACATAACAACGCAAGAGAAGAGACAAAGTATTATCATATTCTTGACCATGTTAATGAAGACATATACGGCTGTACGCCGTCGTGAAACAGGTGAGAGATGTTACATAGTTGGTCAGGTTGTGCTTTTGTAGCAATTATGTAGGTTAAACTTGTTACTACGGCACACACCTACACTACTACTACGCTTTCCTCTCCGCTCTCTTCACCGCGATTGTGCAAAAACCAAACTGAGCTTCGACCTTTGTCTTAGCTCCTACGACCTAATGTCTTCGACTACCGTGACTCCTGTGTGCGACCTTGCGTTGTACGGACCAAGTTGCACACGCCAGCGAGATGTACGACCAACATCTTAACAAGAGGCAGACATTTGCCCATTATTTGCTGTTGTTATGTCGAGTGTGTCGCGAGTCATGGTGTGCTGTTACGGTGTTTGAACGGCAACCATCCAAATTCAAAGGGGTACTTCTCAATCATAAAGCTTGGCAGCCACATTAATCTCAACGTAACTAAGATCAACATTCGTTGGGTGGTACATTGATTTCGTCGTTTCGCGAAATCATTAGGTGGCGTTGTTCCGTTACATGCTCTGTCAAAAATAATGGACGGAATAGTGAGGAAACAGTATTCTCACAAAGACTTCTCCCACACTACTTCACTTGGAATCAGCTTCATACAGACATACATAGATCCGTTCTTGAAAATAAGTTGGAAGAACTGCGACCATCTACTTTGAGGAAGTTTCTCCAACGCTGTAGCCCGATCTTTCGTTTTCGGTCCCCGAGGAGCAGTGTCTGCGCAGTCATGTACACTAAAATGAAGTTTGGTGTCACAACAGAAATGACGGAAGAACTTGGTCGTCACATTACTGCTGCAAAGAAACAAGGTGAGTTGTGGACATAACAATAATTTAGTTATCCTCATGGATTCTAATATCAATTTGTTTTGTTTGGAACATTTTCAGAGGTCTGAGCACAAAAATGACCTACTTTTACCTTCAAACGAGCACGCTGTTATCGTCGTGGCCTTAGTCAAATTTTGACTTTTGATTAGTGGCACGGTATACCGGTATTTGTGGTATACTACAAGTCAGGTAAGTCGGTATCTACCGGCTCATGCATTTCGGAACCATCAACAGAACCAGTATCATCGGTGTCAGATAGATACGTGATATTTAAAAATAGGGGGCCCGGGGGATTCGAAGTTCGAATGAATTAATATAGGTATACGATGAATCTATAATGTAGATGTATTACGTATATGAACAGGCCCAGACGCTCCACGATGTCGCAATTCAACCAATAAGCACCAAATTAATTAAAATGATTCAAAATCACAAATGAATAAAGCACCTTCCAAATTCAATAAGCGCGGTCGAGGAAACCACGACAAATGCGGAGAAAGATCCAGTTGTTGAAGTGGTTGGCATATTTTAAATCAGGAAACGATGCTAATGAAATTAACAGGAGTCTGTTAGTGATAAGATATTTCTAGATAATTGCAAACAAACAAATTCCCTGATAGACAAACATTAAAAGCATTTTTACCAAGCGATGGATCTATTCTAACAGTAAGTAGACTTAAAAGTTCCAACTAGCTTGTTGCAAACGTATCACGTCTACATTTAGTAGTTTAGTGGTCATTGTGTGCTATCCAAGCAGGAGATTAACGCGCTAGCGACGGAGCAACTGACCGATCATGCCACACATTAACTACTTTTGAAGCTCAACAGACCTCTGTTCTGGAACGTCTCGGATTTGACCCTCCAGATCCATGGAAATTACCTTCGGAGTCACGTTTGGATACTCCAACCGTAGGTAACTATCATTTCAGATTACCGGAAGTATGAAGCTAGTAAAACGATTCATCCTATAACTGGTTAATTAACTTTTTCTTTCTTCTATGAAGCTCACCAGGAAGTAAATATGTGGTTTTCCATTGGTGTGGCACCATCCATCCTGTCACTTTGCGAAAGGTGAGCGAATTGGCCGCTACTCTCTACCTTTAATAATTGGTAAAGCTGAAGGAATGGAAACGATTAAAATGGCCAAGTCGCTTACCGCTACAGTCAGTTTAATATGGCCGAGCCGCTCCATGAATTTTCAAATTTGGCATACGCTACATAGCTAGCAAAACGATTCATCCTGCAACTGGTTAATCAATTTCTACTTCTCCTATATCAATTGCTAAAGTAGCCACACTAGATTGAGATATTGAGGTAGTTTGAGTGACTTGAATATCTCTCTTATAAAATCTCCGTGCATGGTACTACATGAATTGAAACGTAATGCACCGTTGTCGATGTGGTACAATATCAGATTTGGACGTACCCCATATCTCAAAGCTGTTCAAAGTAGAGTAAAATTAGTTCTTGCTAGAATCGCCCAACCACACTTACAAACTAAATTTAGCTAATAGCACATTAACTAATTTGAATCGTCGGTGATGGGACTTACGTTTTTAGAAGTCAATACATTGTCGTAAATCCACAGGTCCGCAATCCATAAACATGTCATGGACTTTCCAATGTGTATGAATCCGGTAACCCAGAAATGTTTGAACTTGTTCATCCGATACGGGCTCAAACAACGAATCAGCAACGGTATCCTCGCTGTGTCGCACTCATTGCTTGTATTCTCTTGCCTTTCGAAGCTGCTGGAGGCTCTCATTTCGCGACTCATGAACCCGATATTTCTTGACTGCCTTAAGCTTGTTGTTATTCTTCTGGTGAGTCATGATAAGAACAAGAAGAGCTTCGTAAAAGTGGTTTTGAGGGTCACACACGATGGATATTCCACGACTTGGGCCAAACCCATCAGCAATCTATTATACGTTTCTACGAATTGGCGAAAACATAGCTACACTAAAGATTCTCGTAAAACTCTTCAATCACAAACCATCCAGAACGCGGTTGCACAAGTTGTGGTGAGGTGTAGCGTGAATGTCGTTCGATGACATCCACCCAAACGACAGTTCTTCGAACTGCGAATTACATCACGTGTCCTCAATTGACTAAAATACGAATAGAGCTCCACACAATCACCAAAGAAAACAAAATGGTGAAGTTCATGTGCATGTTGGTAGGAGCGAGGGGAAGTGCGTTCTCTGTGCTAATCAAGGATAGCGACTTGGACCAAGTCACGGTGGATGAACTGAAGAAAGCGATTGCAGGGGAGCTGAAGTATGACCTCGCATCGAGCAAGCTGCAGCTGTTCCTCGCCAAGAAGGGCGACGAAACGTGGCTCGAATCAAGCACAGATGATGTGAAGAAACTCAACAAAGGGGGGAAGACTGCTCTAATCGAAGCGCTGACACACGAAGACAATGAACTTGATGGAGAGTTTAGCCTCGAGGAGATTCTCGAGGGGATGCCAGAACCGAAAACCAAGCAAATCCACGTGTTGGTGGTGGTTCCGACCGAAGATGTGATTTTGCCATTTGCGCAGCAAGCTGATCTCGTTTGGAAGGAACCGAAGTCTTTAGTCGGAACGACTGGTGCGGAATGGGATTTCCAAAATTCATTGGATCTCGGCAACCTAGCATCTACTATCGGTCGTCATTATCAAGCTTGGAGAGACGGAAAGACGGACAAGCGAAGTCATCCGCTATTTGTGTGTCTAGATGGGCCTGGGACTGGAAAGTCGAGATTGCTTGACGAATTTCCAAACGTCTTGCAGCAGCAAATCCTTTCTGGACAAGGTGATCCAGCAATGAAGCAGCTCTTGCGTCAGGCCTATACATTCAAGGTTACATTTGAGAATGGAACAACCGACAATTATGGCATTTCTGATCCCAGCAAGATGATCGGAACGCGAATGCTATACCAACTACAAGATACTGTCGATTGGACTACATTCAGAGAGAACCCAGACAATCAGGTGTTCCCTGGACAAGTATTGTCAAAATTGTCAGCAATCACCGGAACTGATTCCAGCCAAATGTGCGTGATTCTCTGTGTCGATAGCTTGCAAAAGCTTCAGCATGAACCAGGAAGCAAGCATTCAGACTTTTATACGGCGTTTGCGTCGCTGTGTGACATCGTCAATGCCTTTAAGTGCTGGGTAATTGCGATCTGCACGGCGACTACTTACCAGCCAGTGAATGAATTTCTGGCCGATTCACCACAATGGTGCGTGATGTTGCAGACGACATCTTTGAAGCGCCCGACAATTAACGGAAGAGACGTATTTGATAAAGTCAGCGATGGCAATGAATCTTTGACGCAGCTATTGGTGGATGACATGGGCGGGCATGGCAGAGCATTGGAAGAATTGTTCAACGTAATGCGGCAAAACCAGGGGAAAGCTTTTGAATTCGTTTCGGTAATTCACAATGTACTGGCTGCCATTCGACAAGCATACCCTGCGATAGTTGCCCAGATGCACAGTATGAAGCAAGCATTTCTTGCGGTGATCTCTCATCGGGAAGTTGATGGAAACTCGCGCTTTGGAAGTCTAACGCTTGATCAAATCATCTCGTGCGGGTTGATTCGACTAAATGGAATCCACCTCCAATGTCCGTTCGTACTCTATATGCTGCTGGAAACTCATGATATTCCGTGGAACAAACATGCTACTTACGCACCGGCGGAGCGATTAGAAGATTTGAAGCCTTGGCAGCTTTGGGAGCAGTTTAACTGCAAGTTCCGTGCGTTGAAATCTGAAGCTTTCTCTCGGAAGGAACCTGTATTATGGACGGATATACATTATGGAGCACGGTTTGGCGATGGATGCAATCGGCAAGTTATTGAGCGACAATTAACGTTTGCGATTGCAACAAAGCGGATGCCAACTAAGACCAAAGGTTTCGAGAAAGGAAGGTGCTCGTGCGGTAATGATTCTGGTAAGTGCTTTCTGTATCAGCCTGCAGACGGGTCTCCGTCTGGAGATGCCTTTCTGTGTCTGGAAGATGCGACGAAGGGCTTCTTTCACGAGGTTCACCACTGTGAATGCGTCAATGAGAAGCTATCACTGGACGTTTTTGATCAAGACAGGTCTAAAGCTGCAGGTCCTGACGATCTTTTCATCATGTATTGCACGAGCAGAGTGACACCAGATCTATGTGTGGTACCAAATTCCGCGCTTGTCGATGCCACCTGCTGGGAAGCGTACTATGGTCCTTTTGCTGCTCGTGCTTTCTTCATCAAGTCTGTTCCTTCACCGTGCATCAACACGAGCTCCCAGGCCCAGCTGGAATTCGTGGAGGGTGTGGGCCCACACTACAGTACCCGAATAGCAAAGAAGCGTCCGTTCACGAGTTGGGAAGATGCTCTTGTCAAGACAAACATTCCAGCTAAGGTTCTCAAGCGATTCAATTTCAACACGGACCCGCGTTAACAAATCAACTACCACGGACTGTGCGCGAGATTTCTTTTCCTTCTCAATCAAGAGAAGCAGAATCAGAATGCGTGATATTGAATACAAGATATCTCCCAATAGTCGGTAGTGACGTCCTCAGCGTTAAATGAAAGTTCGATTACTTCAGTTCTCATTATGCATTGTAGCTACACTGTCAATACTAAATGTCGCCATCACCTTCGTCTCAGTTGGATACCAACTCTGATAGGTTTTAGAAAGGATTCCAATCTCCAACGACAACCATCACTAGTTTGACCTCTATGTCGATGTTGTTCCTATTCTCGGTCCTGCTTGCCTGGCTGAGTATTGATGTTGCAGCCAGCATTTACTAGCAACAATCATGAGTGTTTTACTCATTGTCTATCGGTATTACGCGATTGCAAGGTATATTGTATGCATTAAAATGTGTTGTAATCATATCACCGTTGAATAGAGATCACCACCGTTGTCGTACGTTCGCGGAATGCCTTCTGCCGTCAGACGCGAACTCAATTTTTCAGTTATTTTAATATTAGGTGTAGGAGTAGTCTTGAGTTCGAGTTGCATATCTGCCGCGTAGCTGTTGCTAATAATTAGCTTTACATACAAGTATAACATAACGATTTTAAAATCGGTGAATCAACTATCTAACGAACCAGATGAACGTTCATATCGATGGTATATTAGATTTCAGAAATGTCAAAGCTCCTCTGACTCATGGAAGCTATATTGCTTTACTTCGATTAGACTCAGGAGTTGGCCATTGGGTTTGTGTCCATAACAATGAATACTTTGATTCGATGGACTTGGGACCACCAAGAGTTCTTGGTGCTATGAAATATAACGATAAACAGTGTCAGGGGACATATGATGACTATTGCGGATTGTGTAGTCTGTTATATTTGGGGGACTCAAACCTGCCAAAAATAGCACTGATTTTGCGTTTGGCGGATCCCTGGTTTTGGCCACGAAGGGTTGCTGATTTTCGAGACCTCCGCTTTTCAAAACAAGCCACCTCGCGAGGTGGCTTGTTTCGAAACCAGCACTTACTGGTTTCGCGCCAAAATCTTTTACTCGAGGCAAGTCGAGGGGATGCGTCGCCGTTCGCGCGCGCGAAGGACTTCGCGCTCAGAATCGATGGGAATTCTCGCGCTAAAACTCTATCAGGAGCCTGTAGCAGGGCGGGGTACCAGGCAGAGCCTTTGTTCACTTTGCAACTTGCTGACCAGCACCGAAGACTCCAAGAACACGCAGCACTATCCCTCCTACTCCCTCGTCATTGTGGGCGCGCCATGGTCTCCACCAACGAAGCGAAGAACACACACCTTACGGAGGCTGACATCAAGGTTCTGGTGTCTTGGATCGAGAACCTAGCAAACTTCGAGAGCATATACGGCACAAGTGGGAACACTACAGTTGGAGGGAAGGCCAAGATCACGAAGACGGCAGCGTATGCGCAGATGGCCGCACACCTCTGCAGCAAAACGAAGAAATACGAGAGCCTCAAACCAATAAATATGCAGCAACGTTGGGAACACGTGGTAAAGAAGTTTCGTGATGTGCTCAAGCTGCAAGACGGGACCGGCATGGGCCTTACCACTGCCGAGATACGTCAAGGTGTGTCCCTCCCAACCAAGTTGGAGAAGATGTGTCCGTGCTTCTACAGACTGGAGGCTCTTTTCGGTGAGCGGCCAAACATGAACGCGCATGCCACGGTCGAGCTCGGCGCTATTGTACACGCCGAGATCAATGAGGGTGTTCCTACTGAAACGGATGTTCGCGTGCTAGCCTCCGCGTACGAGAACGATGATGCGTCTAGCTCGAGCCTTCACACCAGCTCTTTTGGTGGCAGCAGCCCTATCCGTGAAGAAAGTGACGACGTTGTTGGGCGCCCACAGAACCCGGCTGAGCTGGAGTCAGGGACGGCTACAGCGCTGGTTTCTCCGGGTACACCGAACTCGCCATCGCTGGACGAGTTTAAAGACGATGATTTCCCTCCCAATCAGCTCGTCCAGCCGAGTAACTCGATGTCTGCTACACCTCAGCCAGCACTGCTACAGCCGTCACCACAGCGCAAGCGAGTCGCGGACATCGATTCGGCCAAGCCTGCAAAACGGTCAAAGAAGGACAAGCAAAGAAAGACGGCAAAGAAGACCATGTTGACGACCAACTCCAGTGCTCCCCAGCCAACCCTCAGCCAACCGACAAAAAACCTGCCCATGCTTCCGCTCACGAGACATGTGGCGAAGTGGGTGAACACTTGACCGCCCAAAGTATAGCGCGCCCGAAGAGTGGGGGTGGTCCTTATAAAAGAACCGACTTTTCGGGTAGTACAGGTCCTGGATCAAGTACTAGACTCGATCCAGGTTGGCGTGTGACCTTGTGCAATCCCTATAGGGTCGATTAATTCGGCGGACCGGGTTTCACCGGGTATTTCGTATTCCTAAGATAGACACACAGAAAATGTAAGAACTTCCAGGTTATACGTATCCTGGGGGTCCTGAATGTGGGTTGAGAGATCACGAGTAAAGACCTTCTTCCCAAAAGATAACCTAAAATAATACAGAGTTTGAATATGCAATATGCAGCCTGTCAGTTAGTTAGCACGCCCGAATACAGGTAAATTTCGGGATGCCCTACGCGCACCACCCTCGAAATGCTCGAGGGAAACAATAGAATGTCTTTCCTAAACACACAGTAATCAACAGTCAAATCCTAGGGGTGATCACTACCAAACCTCCTAAGATCGCAGGGAAATGAATATGAAATGCAAGGGGCACTCGGAGTGTCCACTAGCAACTTAGCAAATAAAATAACTGGATCACTCCGAGTGTTCAAGCCCACTGGTCCCCAAGTTAATTTGACTTGAACGTGTTGAGAGTTATTACGCGGTTAGCGCAGCCTTGGTCGTCCTCACTCTGGGGCCCTCCTAATGTGAGCGGTCCTCCAGGTAGTCCTTCCTCGACGAGATGTATAGGGTAACACGGCGGCCTCCCTTGGTCGCTTGTGTTCCGAGGGACGCTTGTACTTTACAACGCAAGTCAAACTCGAAAACACTTGTGCTTCACGACACAAATCAAACTCTGTTTAAAATTATCTTCTACCTCTTTGGCATTCTTAATTCTTCTTCAATCTTGGTAGTCTTGGTACTTCTTTGGCGGTCTTCCTTTACTTCGTGAGGTCACACTCGGGTAGACTTGGTCTCATTATACTTGGAATGTCACGTCGAACTTGGATCTGCATACACTCATCAAAGATGTCTCGGCTCTTCTTAGATAGGCAGCACTGGTCTTGTTCTTGTACGGTGTAATCATCCGATTGCGATACTCTTGGGTCGTACTGTCTTGACTCTGCTTGAATGTCAGTAAACTGACTTCCGGACTGAACTTATCTTCAGCAGCTTGGGCTTCGATCTTATTCTTCGACAGTCGCTTGGCCATTCAGGATGTATTGTCATTCGGAATGTACATTCGGGATACACGGCACATCTTCGGATGGAGACTTCATATCCGGTAGGCGATCGAACTTTCAGGATGAGGGAGACAGTCTTGGGGTTTACATGTATAGGTAGGGTCGTAATTGTGGAAACCTTGGAGTTTCAGGGTGTTCTTGGGTGATGTTCGGTTCCGTCAAGGTAGGCTGCACCTCGGGATACATTCTCCGAGGGCACTTGCTTCCTTCTCGTGGATACCTGCCGTCAAGGAGTCGGCGGTCGAACTGAGCGTCGGTATTGCATCCTGAATGTGGTACCCATTCAGGGCGTACGCTTCCAACCTGTGAGCCTCTCCGTAACCGAACATCTGCATCCCCAAAGTTCAAACCATCAAGTCGCCCAGGCGTCCCATTCAATACCCATCTCGAAAACCATCATCTCTTGTCCGAATCAGTGTGCGGGTTGTCCCGGCTGGGCAGCTGCGGGTGTGCCTAGAAAATTCAGAGGCACATCGTCACAACCGCCCCTCGGATACACGGTCTTTCACTGAGGAAATTACCATCGAAGTGACAGAACATGAGCCGACCAAACGAACGCAGCTATCCCGGGCGACCAGACATCCCGAATTGCAAAACCGTTAGGCGATTACCCCAGATCGGGTCTTTTCTGCGCCCCGTCTACTATCCAACTGTCGTACCCAATTCAGAGTGGCAACCAAGATTCCATTCACAACGAGAACTTCCGACGATCTAGCAACTGATGGGCGAGACACCAAGCAACTCCGGAGACCGGGCACCAACTAGCGGTTCGCCTCCCTCAGCGTCAGCGCCACTCCCTAGCGCCCAGCCCGAAACGGTGGGTGCTCAGGATGCAGGCCCTACTGAGAGCGACCGCGGTGCAACTTCCGGCTCTGGCTTGGAGTCCTCGGCTGACAAGCGCGGTGAGACGGCTCAAGAGACTTCCCAGGAGGCGGTGGAAACACCACAAGTCCCGGAACGCAAGCATGCAAAGGCGCCGAAGAGCCGAAGCTCTAGCGCGGCAAAATCCACAGGAAAAAGGAGCAGGAGCGGCTCCAAAGAGCGCTCCGGCAACAAGAAAAAGCGGAGCTCGAGCAAGGATCGCTCAGGTTCAAGCACAGCGACTGCTTCCGATGGCAACTCGCCTGCAGACGTGGCTCCGACGTCCACGGGTGCTCCACCAGTGGCGGACAAGGCTCAGGACCTAATCCAACGCGCACTTCGGCCGTTGTTGGTTAAGGTCTTTGAGAAAGATGACATGGACAAGCTGGATGCTCTGGCAGATGCCGCAGTCAAGGCACGCCCCGCACTGGAAGGTCAAGTCCCTCCGACACGAGTTGCTGCGCCTCCCTCTCATCTTCCCAGTCCGAACACGATGTTCGTGGGAATTCCAGCGACAACTGTGGATCTGTCCAACGGGAGTCTTCTCCGTGGTGGCTATGGTGGTGTCGAGTGCCTCCTGGGGGTGGAATCACTTTCAGAAGAGGACGTACAGTTCCTCGCCAAGCTATTGAGTCCGGATGCCGACATCCGTCGCGAAATACTGACTCCTCTAGCTGATACGTTGGAACCTGACTCCTATGAGTTCCTCTTGGCACTGAAGAGCATCTCGACCAAGCGGGAGACGGCTTCTCTTCTGCGTCACTATGGCGCTCAAGATTTGGCTCGGAAAGTATTCGGGATGACAACTCTCATGAAACGTCTCCTGGACAAGTATCGCACTTTGGAGGCTTCTACCCAGCGTTCGAGCTCTCAAGCAACTCGGCGTGCTTTGAAGGATTTCGAAGAGGTCCGCCAAGTTCGTGCGGATTACTCGCTACTCCAGAAGTATTGGCACCAAGAGGCTGAGCTCGCCAAGGGTTATATCATCTCTGAGTTGGAAAAGCACAGTCGCGATTACAAACGCGAGGCTCAGGAACATGAGCGTCAAGAACGTGCACTCCAAGCGCGCATCACGCGTCTGGAGAGTGACAATGACGAACTGCAGAAGGTCATTCACGATTTGGAGAATCGCCTGAAGGCGTCAACCTTGGATCCGCCCAAGCTAATGAATTTCCTCCATCGTCATGACACTCGGGTAGATGGCAACTGGCCTCGCCTGAAAGCACTTTTGGAGAAGTTCCGTGATCACCAGGATCCTCCTGAGGCCTGGAAGACTCAAATTTTCGTCAACACTTTGGATGATCCCACCTTACGGCCCGAGCCGTATGTGTTCGCGGATGAGAACGACGACTCCGAGGAAAAACAAGATCCTGGAGACTCGAGACCTCGTTCAGGCTCGAAAGATGATCCCGTTGACTTTTCTGAGGATCCTCCAAGTCCACTGTCGTCGTCACTTTTCGAGAACACCAAGTCTTCGGGTCATTCAGCGGGTGGTTCATCCGATCTTCAGAACGTTCAGTGGCGCCCCACGTCCTACACCCCAAATGGTGAACCTGCTCTGGACACGGTCGCTTCGCCACTCCTGGACGTGAGTGCGGTGTGTGAATCTCTGAATGGTCCCATCGTTTGGGACAAGCTGCGCACAGACGTCCAAGTTCTCATGCGTTCGGGTTTAACACTGGATCAGGCGGAGGACTTAATTCGGAGTGGTCAAGCGATACATTCTCGGATTCCTTCCAGGATGCTTTCCGTGATGTTGTCTCGGATGATGTACTGGAAACGCTTGGATGACACTCCCTGGACTAAGTTTGTCCCGAGCTGGTGTTATAAGAATGCTGATTCTCGTCTGGAAGCGGACTTGGAAACGGGAAACATCCCTTCTCGTTGGCCACCATTGTCCAAGCAAGTTCACATGGACGACGAAGAGATCCACAAAGCTCTCTTCGAAAGTGACGGGGAGGACAATGAAGATGATTCTCGCGACGCACCTTTCACTCCAAAGAAAGTGAATCCTGTTTCGCCACGCCGTACAACACCTCCTAGGGAGGCCAAGCGTCGCTCGAGTGTGGACACGTCTGCTTCGGAGCCAGATACAAGTGCTGAGCTCAAGGACAACGAAGATTCGTCTTCTAAGGTCACAGCGGCTTCGTCTTCCCGAAAATCACGTCCGGCACAAGAGCGCAAGCAGTCACAGCTCGCTCGGAAGGATTACAAGGAGCTTCTCCCAATGGAACGTCGACTGATTGAGACTCCTCGCCCTGGAGTGAATTCGTGGAGACACTATGGCATCTTAGTGAAGTTCGCCCCTGGGACTACGAACGCTTTGGAGCAATCGTATGGGTTTCCGGACTATGCTCCGAATCTCTCCAAGCCCGCTGAGGCTGAACAAAATCGACTCCGTTGGAAACCTGCCGACTTCATGGTGTTCTGGGAGACAAAGCCCTGGGACAAGATGTTTCAGGAACGCTCCAAGTATCTCGCTTTGCACACTCGGACGCAGCTCTCGAAGGTTTCACGTGACGCTCTGGATGAGATTGTGGAGTTCATGTCGGATCACCGTCGTGCTTTCTGGTGGATCGGTCATTGGATCTTCATAGATCAGAACTTGGATGACTACTCCAGCAATCTCGCTAAGGAGCGGAAAACCGAGTGCGACCAAGTCAAGAAGTCGTACAAGCGACTGGTCAACAAGTGGGTGGACAAAGGCATGAGAGAGTCACTCCTGGAGGAACCTGGAGTATGGACTTATCCCTCGAAGTGCTGTCACTGGATCCTTATGGACCCATCCTACAAGACCATCACTGGAACTCCTCACTCTCTGGAAGAACAGGCGAAGCTTCTGGATCAGCGAGAACCCAGCCGCGTGCAATGGAACACGTGTCAGTCCGACGCGGATCGCGTCAAGGACCTTCCTCAAGCGACTCGCGACAAGTTACTCCCAGTGGAGCACCGCAAGCGTCACCTGGTCACGTTGGCTGATTTCGACTGATTTTCAAGGTCGCCACAACGCTCCCAACCCGAGTCGTCTGCATGTTGCATCTTAACACCACAGCTCATCCATTTCGAAACGTAACTTTCTTGTTTGCTTTCTTTCATCATCATCATCATAGTCAATTCACACTTCATAGATTCAGGAACCAAAATCCACATTCAGGTATCATCTCATCATGGCATCCCGAAATTCATCTTCACTTCATCAACAGTTTCAAAACAATTCTTTCACTTCACACGGCGACGATCTGGGTCGTTCTGATTGCGTTCTCGTAGGGTGTTTAGGCCCGCGGGTGGTCGTCCCCAGCTTGCATAGCTTGGAACCTCGCCTTGGCCCTCGCTCCCTTGTTGAACTCGTACAGTAACGCCCCACAACTCAGCTGAGACACTGGGATCCATTCAGGATCGGCATAGCCCTTCCACTTGACAAGATATTCTCGGGATCGCTTGGACGTTCGGGTTCGTTTCACCCATCGCACATCCTGAATGCTTTCCACTTCGTACTCGTCGTTCGCATTGTCTGGCTCCCAACTGTCTTCAGGTAGTAATGCCACATCAAAATCGTCATCGTCTTCAACTTCGACTTCAACTTTGGGTCTTCTAGGGAAGATGGCCCTTGGCTTAAGTCGGCTGATGTGTACCCAAGGGTTCACTCGATATCCCGAGTCTTCAACCTTCAGCTTTACTCGAAAGTCATCTCGAACATCTTCAATCCGGAACGGTCCGTGCCACAAGTGTGCCAATTTCCGGCTCAATCCAGGTTGCACCTTTGGAATATACAACCAAACAGCATCTCCCTTCTCGAAACCAGCTTTTAAACGATCAGATAGCTCACGCCACTTCCTAGTCTGTTCTTCGGAACGCGCACGTTTTGCCTTTCGCTGAAGTTCCTCTGCACAAGCAAGTGCGTAGCTGTAGTCTCTCTGGAACTTCCGCCGCCACTCATAAGCCGTTCGCTCGGGGAGAGTTGAAGGTCTGGGTCCCAGCATTGCGGACACAGTTCCTTGGGCATCCCATCCGTGTACGAGATAGAACGGTGTGTCTAGGCGGGTTGCATCGAATGATGTGTTCAGGGCGAACATCAGCCTCTCGGCGTGTTCATCCCAATCTGACTGATCTGCCTCCGCAACATACGCCTTGACACTCCGAATGACTGTCTGCACCGAACGTTCTTGCTGACCATTCGCCTGGGGTCGATATGCGAGAGTCGCTCTCTGCTTGCTCCCTATGAGATCTCGGAACTTGCGAAAACCTCGCTCATGAAGCGAGGTTCCTGGTCATGCCGAATCACCGAGGAAGCTCCGAATCTCCGAAAGACGGATTCTTCATATGCTTCAGCGACATCTTGAGCCGTTGTCGACGCCATTGGTTTGCACATCACATATCCGGAGAACATGTCTTGGAATAGCAACAGAAACGTATTCCCTCGGACTGACTCTGGTAAATGAGTCACGAAATCCATAGAGACGGCCTCGAAAGGTCGTGTAGGCTCAATGTTGCCTGGTGAAGGACCGGCATTCGGGGGTGACCCCTTGCCGCTAGCACAATCCACGCATTCCTTCACAAATCGTTCCACGTCAGCATACATCCCGGGCCAGTAGAACTCCGAGCGCAGTCTCTCGTGAGTACGGGTGATCCCTTGATGTCCTCCCTGAAAGTCTTCATGCGCATAATGGAGCATGTCTTCTCGGAGTGATTCCGGGACCACTAGCCTGAGCTCGTCTTCGGCGTCGCGCGGTCGGCCTCGGGTTGACCGTGCAAGTCGGTATAGTACTCCTCGAACATCCAAAGCGAACAAATCTGCCACCTTCGCGATCTTCTTGAGACGTTTTGGTGAGAAACGTTCTAGATCGTCTTTCAGGAAGGCGATGATATCTGAGAGATACTGGTCTCCTTCCTGATGCACCTTGATCCGTCTCCATCGTTCAGCTTGGTACTCAAGGGGTCCCATGGGTGAAGCGGACTCTCTCTCCCTCGTGCGAGCTCTGGATCGGGTAAACGCCGCCAGTACTCGAGCAGCTGAGGGAAGGGGCTCACACTCAGGACCGCAAAGGGTGACGTCTCCTGAGACTCCCATGGTTACGACATTTGGGCTGTCTTTAGGCATTTCCGATGCGACTTCATTTCTTCGTCAGACGTCTTCATAAGCTGCTCTTGAATTCTCGACACAACTTCCAGGTGTTCTCTTCGGCATCTTCCTCAACCACCCAGGATTTACCCAGTGCTAGTGTTTTGGAGGTCAGATAGTCAGCAGCCTGGTTGAATTCTCTTTTAACGTGAACCAGGCGCACACTGTTGAACCTCTTCTTCAACACCTCACATTCAGCTAATCTCCTTTGAAGGTGGGGTTGATTGCAATTGATCAAACCTTGGACTTGTTGTATGACGATTCTCGAATCTCCCACGACCACTAGATCCTGGATTCCTCGATCACGAGCCATAGCTAAGCCACGTAGTAGTCCGAAATATTCCGCATCGTTCACCGTAACGCCATCCAGAATGTAACCTCGGGCGTCCAGAACCTTCCACTCGGGAAGTTGCCACAGTACACAACCACAGCTGCCAATCCTCGTCGACGTCTTCGCAGCTCCATCGAAACTCAGGACCACTCCGTGTAGTGTAGTTGCTTCAAGCATCTCGATACTGATCACAGGGGGTGCCTTGACACGCCCTTGGTCGGAATGAGCGATTCCGCAATCTTGTCCAGGTGCTCCTCTCGGTGTGATACCTGCACCCAGGATGGCAGCAAGTCCATCTTCATCCCGTTGAACCTTTCGGATCTCGAGGTCATACTGCGACAAGGCAACGCCCCAAGGAACCAAGCGCCCATCGGCGGTCTTGGACTTGATTACCCACTTCAGCACTGAGTGTCTGGTATAAACCACGAGGGGACATCCTCGATCAGGGTCTTGAATACATGGAGAACTCGAATCACCGCTAATACTTCTTTCTCGGCAATGTGATAGCGGAGTTCTGCGTCATTCAGGACGCGCCCCGTGAACCGAACTGGTTGGATGATACCATCATGCTCTTGTCCTAGAACAGCACAGGCTGCCCACTGATTGGCATGAGGAATGATGACAAAAGGCTTGGTCCGATCCGGATGTCTGAGCAGTGGCGTAGACACAATCTTCTGCTTCAGAATGTCGAACGCCTCCTTGGCTCGAGATAAATCTCTCCCAGCTCGTACTTGCTCATCTGACAGTTCGTAGAGGACTGCAGCCACTACTGGGAAGTCTTCAATGAACTGTGGGGTAATAGTTGAGGCTGCCTAGGAATGACTGTACACCTTTCAGGGTAGACGGAAAGGGAGATCTTGGATGCCCTTCACGATTTTCGGGATAGCGCGAATACCTTCTGCTCCAATTTCATGTGACAGGTAAGGTATAGTGCGTTTTCCGAATTCACTCTTAGGCAAACTGACCGAAATATTCCAGTACCGCAAACGATAGAGTAAAGCATCCAAGTCTTCACACAGCTCATCCCAAGTCTAGCACCATGAGCATATATCGTCAATATAAGAGTACGCCCCAACACGGGACCCATCTGGGATGGCGCGGGAATATTGCGCCTGAAAACAGTCATCCGTTCCGTCAATGCCGTCTGATGGCGATCCACCTTGGACTCTTCTGGCCTTTGCGGTTCCAACTTCAAGTAGTCGAGAACATCTTGATCCACAAGCACCTCTTCTTCAGGTGGCAATCTCACGAATCCCCACAGGCAATTGTTGATCATGTGCTGATAGACCAACGGAGCATTCTTCAGCCGAAAGGCATTCGGACCCATTGAAAATGTCCGAATGGACACACAAACGCAGAAATCAGCTTAGCGCGTTCAGTCATTCGAACTGCCAAAAGCCACTTGCCATATCCAGGCTCATAACAACCACATCGCGCCCTCAAAACCGGTCAACAGGTCGTCGATCAGCGAGGAGGGTGGAGGGGTAGTTAGAAAGCCGAAATGAAGCTGTTCACCACTCGATAGTCAATGCACATTCGAATGTCAATCCCGTTTTTCTTCAGGACGATCACGATCGGAGAAGCCCAAGGGGACTCCGAGTGTTCAATCAACTTGGTCTCCAGGAGCTTCTTGAGTAGCTCATACACCTTGATGGCAACTTGAGGTGCAACCGGTCTAGGACGCTGAGCCACAGGCTTCGCATCCCCGACATCCAAGTCGCAAACCACACCTCGAGCTGGAGCAGGAGCCGCGTTACCATCCCTAGGAAGATACTGCGATGACGTTTCAAGATCTCCTGAGTTGACGCTCCTGAACTTCAGTAGTTACTCCAGGTTCACCAACTCAGCCTTCGAGATATCGCATCTTGGACTGAGATCTTGCAACTCGGGGGTAACATCGCCAACTGATCCTTCAACTGCGACATCATATCACTTCCTTCGTGGATATAAACTGCGGGCTCCTGTTCGAGCTCTTCAGCGTTCACTCGCATACACCGGATGTAATCCTCTTCCAGTCGCTCCAAAGGAGTACTCGAATGATCCATTGTAGATAGCACCGGCTTCTCGCCCTTTTGCGACACACACTCAGGTTCACTTCCATTG